>VUQS01029568.1:0-16689 GCA_015108495.1 Heterochromis multidens | reverse complement strand
GAGGTCACATTTTCTGACTGAAAGCACACCGTTCAGAGTTTGAACTTTCTCATCCCTAAATTTCAGATCTAAATGTTAAACTTAAAACATTTTTCTCTTCTGAATGCCCATTTATGTCCTTTACTTTTCTGACCTTAATTAAGGGATTAGATGAAAGAAAGAAAGAAAGAAAGACAGAGAAAAAAAAACAACTTTATCTTATATCTCCTGCCCTGGCACTAGGGCCATAATCTAGTTGCCAGGATAATGGATCTGTTTTGCTTGGGATCCTAAAATTGAAAAGTGTAGTTGGGGGTGGGGCTGTTACCTGGGATGGGGATGACAGAGATCGTTTCATTGGGCACACCCCTGGATGAACTGCTGTCTGTCACGTAGAAATGGGCTGTCTGGAAATAGTGTCTGACAGAGAGAAAGTGAGAGAAACAGAGAGAGAGATCACATTTCATGGATGTGGTAAACTTACAGTATATGGGCAAAAGTACTTGACCCCTGCACATTACACCTACAGTAGATGCTGGGCCATGGAAACCCATGCCATGATGCTCCTGGGGCACAGTTTTTGTGCTGATGTTAATGACAGAGGATATTTGAAACTCTCTAGTCACAGAGCTAGCTGAGCACTGGTGACTCTTATGCTTATCTTTTGCTCTGGAACTTTATGTGGTCTGTCACTTTGTGGCTGAGTTGCTGTGGTTTCTAAAGCTGCATCCAAACTGGAAGTATTCCCTCATCACGCAACGCTTTGAAGCTGATTGCTGGTCGCTAACAGATATTCAAGTTTCCAGTTGCCTAGCCAAATCTCTAATGTTTTTAGCTGCAAATCGCTTCCACTTTGCAATAATACCACTTACAGCTGATCATAGAATATCCAGGAGGGAAAAAATATTTAACAAACTGACTTGCTGCAATTGTGGCATCACATTACGCTGCCACACTCAAATTCTCTGACCTCCTTAAAATGACCCATTCTTTCACACGTTTGTAAAGTCAGACTGCATGGCTAGGTGGTTAATTTTGTACACCTGTGCAGCAGGACTGAAAAACAAATTAATTCAAAAGATTAAGAGGGGTGGCCCAGTACTTTTGTTAATATAATATATATTTGGATTTTACAAGCTGATGAGTAGCCTGGTTAGTACAGTGTTGATGTTCTCTGAGATCTCTGAGATTGTTTGCTCATAAGGGGATGTTTGATTGTTGGGGTTTTCTCCAGAATACTGTAGGGTCTTTTACAGTATAAATTGCCTTGAGGTGACTGCTGTTGTGATTTGCTTATAAATGAACCTGAATTCAGAAAGCAAGCAAGAGCTAGTACATGTCTGTGTGGAAAGAAAAAGAGAATACAGATAATAGTGTCAGCAGCTAAGCCCTCCTCCTCTAAGGAACATACAGTTAGCAAAGATGGACTTTCAACTCCACACACAGTACACATATAGAGTAAACAGACCCCCACAAAATTATGCACACTGCAGAAACACACACTGCAGCTGAGAATTCTCAACATCACATTTACCTGCCCATTATCTAGCAAAGTAACTTCAATAATAATTTCAAAGCCCTGTAGACTCACAAAGAATCACACAGAGCGTGCTTCAATACAGATGTCGTACAGGGTAGGATTTAGGAGACACATCAGTAGGTCTCCTGTTGTGTTCTTAGTCTGTCATGTTGACCGTTCACATGTTTAATGTTTAATATCAAAGTGCTTTGGGGTGGAGATCTGCATCAGGCATTAAGAGATAAGTTAAAATATGGCAAAAGAAGCAGGAGGAATGTTAACTAGTGTTCTCTTTTAAAAAAGCACTCAGAAGTAAAACAAATCAAGAGACAGAGCAAGAGAGAGACAGACTAACTGCAGTTGTGGGCTGATGGGTCAATATCATTTTTTTTTATTTGTCGATTTAATTATACAAGCTATGGGCCGGCTTGAAGGTCCACTGTGCACCTACCCTACAAGCACTGACAGCAGCCCATTTGTTCATTTTTATTACTGGCACTGGATTGCCCAATCAAATCTCTTAACACAACCGGCCCCTCCCCTACCTTCCCTGTGTGCTCATGCACCTTGTAGAACAGAGTATAGTGTGGAAGAAGTGGTTGACAAACAGAAATAAAAAGGTGGAGCTGAAAAGCTAAGAGAGAAAAGGAAACTAGAAATAGATGCAGCAAAATGTGTTAAATTAATCAACATGTTAGCTGTCGGGGCTGCTGCTGCAACTGCACCATCAACAGTAGTACCAGCAACAACGAGTAACAAGCCCCCACAGTCACAAGAGGCTGGTGTTGCTAGGATTGGCTGTGGAGCAGTGCAGGAGGAGGGATAGCAGTCCCAACATCAGAGTGAAGAGACTGAGGCAGGTGTAATTAACGTGGTAAGAAAATAGATGGAGGGACATAATTAGGGATTAATTCAAGTAAAATGAATGGCTACGTTAACCATGAGCCACTCCTAACAGTTAAAGTAACTTTTACTTCTCACATGTTGCGCTACAGTGCAAATAAGATGTCCTAACCCAACAACTGTACCAACCTGAATTCAATTCAGTTCAATTAAATTTTATTTATATAGCGCCAAATCACAACAACAGTCACCTCAAGGCACTTTATATTGTAAGGTAAAGACCCTACAATAAAATGAATCAATATAAATGAATAAAAAGAAAAACTCTTTCAATATCAATAATCAACCAATTAAAATATATACATACAGTTTTATGAAAAAGTATTTGCCCCCTTCTTGATTTCTTATTTTTTGCATATTTGTTACACTTACTTGTTAAATCATGAATTAACTGTGATTAAATAAATTTTTTTCAGTTCAGTTGAGTTCAGTTTCACTAGCCACACCCAGGCCTGATTACTGCCAGACCTGCTGAATCACAAACTCACTTAAATAGAATCTGTCTGACAAAGTGAAGTAGGCTAAAAGACCTCAAAAAGCAACATATCATGCCACAATCTAAAGAAACATAGTCATTGACATCTATCAGTCTGGAAAGGGTTACAAAGTCAATCTAAGGCTTTGGGACTCCAGTGAACCACGGTGAGAGCCATTATCCACAAATAGAGAAAACGTAAAACAGTGCTGAACCTTCCCAGGAGCGGCTGGCCTACCAGAATTACTCCAAGAGTGCATCAACGACTCATCCAGGAGGTCACAAAAGAACCCAGAACAACATCTAAAGAACTGCAGGCCTCACTTGCTTCAACTGAGTTCAGTGTTCATGATTCAACAATAATTCAGTTCAGTTCAATTTTATTTATATAGCACCAAATCACAACAATAGTACAAGGAGAAAAACCACTGCTGGCCAAAAAAACACAAAGGCTCGTCTCACATTTGCCAAGAAACATCTTGATATTCCCCAAGACTTCTGGGAGAATATTCTGTGGACTGACAAGACAAATGATGAACGGTTTAAGTCCTGTTATATCTGGCATAAAACTAACACCTCATTTCATAAAAAATTCCAAAATTCCTCCACAGTGATGTGAAAGACTCATTGCCAGTTATCACAAATGCTTGACTGGAGTTCTTGCTGCCAAGGGTGTCACAACCAATTATTTTTTTTCACATAGTGGCAACTTTTTTTCTTTAATAAAGGAAATCATCACTTAAAAACTGCATTTTTTATTTATTCGGGTTATCTTTGTCTAATATTAAAATGTGTTTGATGATCTGTATGCACTATATGTTGCAAAATATGAGAACTTGTAAAATAAAATGTGAGAATGTGTTCAAAAAATTTTCATTTTTATTTTGAAATTTTCACTTATGTTTTTTAATTCACAGAGTTACAAAAAACTATTCACAAATGTGTAGATTGATATTCACACAAATATACTGAGAGCTCCAAACTTGTAATTCAACATTTACTCTTTTTTTTTTTTTAACAACCAAAACTGTGTGGTTACAACCTATCAGATTAGTGAATACGACTGCTCAAATGCATCCTTTCCAGTCACAAATTCACAAATTTGTGCGCTTTGACTTTTGCAACACTTCTTGTGGTAAATGTGTTGCAAAACTGCACTCGTAGCTGCACAGCAGGTGGAGGGGCTGGGGGTAGAGGTCAATCAAAAGTGCTCTCTCCCTGCTGTCCATTGTCTGCCATGCTGGATTCACAACTGACAAGCACACCAAGTCACGTAAGTTTCCTTCACATCTTTGTTTTAGAACATTAGCACTGTAATAAATGGGTAAATAAACGCAGACACTAGAAATTCCCCACTGCTTATTAGGTGCAGTAGAAAAAACGAGAGTGAAAGACCATTTTGGCTTTCGGGAACTGTGTCTATGTTTTACTGTCAACTAACAGCAAACAGGATTTGGACGAGCATGAAACTCTTAAACTAGCCATAAATTCAGCATGAGCGCTACTGTCCACAAAAAGCTGTGAGGCTTACAGCTGCTACAGTAGGCCAGAGTGAATTCAGGCTAATGTTTCTATCTGACCTGGCTGTCATAATGTGAGGAAAGTGAATGAACTGTGAGTTCACCAGAAGATAGACATGACCAGAGCAGCTGGCTGGTTTAGCGCTTTGAACAACATAATTTTAGATTAAATACAATACAAATACTACAAGGGGAATCACTACATAAACAAAGTCAGTGGTCTGTAACACAGGTCTCTGTTCAATTGGCTTCACATCTGTGTAGATCTTAGGATGAATAGCATTTTGAACTTGTCATTCAAATGTGCAAATATAAAATATGAAAGGACTGCAGCAGCTGTCCTTGAGCGAGCTACAGGTATGTGCATCTGAGTGATACGATGGGGCCTATGCAGTGATGTGCTCATCACGTGATGTGCACCCCTCTCACTAGAGGAGATTTAATATGGGTTGACAGGCCTGGGAAAGATCAGTGAGCAATGAATGAGCTGGCACTCTCTAGCCGGCAAGATATGAAAGAATAACCTGGTCTAAGTCCAAAACAATGTAATAACTGGTTCTGGCACAACAAGAAAAAGTCAGCAAACACACAGTATCTGTCAGTCATGGCATCGTGGTAGGAGACCAACCAGATTAAAATATCAGTACAACATGGGTCACTAGAGCTGTGTGTAATGCTTTTTTTTTTCTCCCTTTCATTAAGCCAGTGGCAGTTCAGTCATTTAGTTCGTCCTTGACCAGATTTGCTGACTTGCATGGTAGCAGGGATATGCCTTCATGGTATCCAGAGGCTTTAGTGAGTCTGGTTGGAAAATGATTACATCACTGATAAAATGTTTTGGGATTCCAACTTTGTTTAGAGACCCCGACAGAGACTTTGGATAACTTCTTCCAGTTGAACACAGCAGACAATGGTGACAAATTCTACCCAGTGAAGCCAGTAAAAACCAAGTTGGAAAAAGAGGGTGTTAGAACAAGAAATCCAAACATTTAACATGCAACAGAAATAGAGTTTATTACATATTTGTATTGTAATGTACTACCAGAAATATGAAAATACGTTAAAGGAATATTTTACCTTTTTGGGAATTCATTGTACTGTATCAGTGCCTAAGCAAGCAAACATTTCAGAGGTAATCATACACTGTATAAAACATGGTCATAGCTTCTGGGTTGGAAAAATGAAGCCAATGCAGAAGTGTCTAAATACCTGCATTCTGTCTGAAGGGCACCAGATGGTGATAGCTGTGGTGGCTAAAAAATGTCCTGCCCTATAGAAGTCTATGAAAAAACAGCTTTCTATCTTGTCTGTAAACACTTTCCTGCCGAGTTTATGGGCTCAGTCACTCATTTTGGGTCATACTGAATAAAACATTAAGTTTGTTTTGTAGATCTTGGTCAAACCATGTTTCAAAATGGAGGATTATCGGTGGTATGAAACCACATCCTCATTGGCTAACAAGTTGTCAGTCTCAAGTCATTAGCCAATGAGCATGCAGTTTTACAGTCAGACCCATGCCTCCTCATCACATATAGTTTTTTGCAACAAAGATGGTGATGGCTGAAGCGCTCGTCTTTAGGCTTCAAAAAGGGAATTCGGAAACCAACGAGTGGTGTCACGGTAGCTACGTCCATCTTTTATATTGTCAAGGAAACAATATACACAAACTGGCCTTTTCATTAGGTGAACCTTTTCAGCTGTTCGTTAATGCAAATGTCTATCTGTTCAGCCAATCACATGACAGCAGCCCATTGTATTTAGGCACGTAGACATGATCAAAATGACCTGCTGATGTTCAAACTGAGCATCAGAACGGGGAAGAAAAGTGATTTAAGTGATTCTGAATGTGGTATGGTTGTTGGTGTCAGATGGGCTGGTCTGAATATTTCAGAAGCTGCTGATTTACTACAACCACCTCTAGGGTTTAAGGAGAATGGTCTGAAAAAGAGAAAATATCCATTGAGCAGCAGTTGTTGATGTTGTGGGTCAGAGGATGATGGCCAGATTGCTTTGAGCTGATACAAAGGCAACAGTAACTCAAATGACCACTCATTTCAACCAAGATATGCAGAAGAGCATGGGCTACAGCAGCAGAAGACGACACCGGGTGCCATTCCTGTCGCCAAAACTGGACAAGAGAAGATTGGAAAAACATTGCCTGCTCTGAGTCTCAGTTTTTCCTGCAACATGCAGATGGTAAGGTCAGAATTTGGTGTAAACAACATGAAAGCATAGATCCATCCTGTCTTGAATCAACGATTCAGGCTGATGGTGGTGATATAATTGTGTGGGGGATATTTTCTCTTTGGGCTCCTTAGCACCACCTGAGCATTTAAACACCACAGCCTATGTGCCATGTCACAAAGCTCAAATCATCTCAAACTGGTTTCTTGAAAATAACATTGAGTTCACTGTACTCAAATGACCTCCACAGTCCACCAGATTTCAATCCAATAGAGCATCTTTGGGATGTGGTGGAATGGGAGATTTGCAGGATGTGCAGCTGACAAATCTGCAGCAACTGTGTGACGCTATCATGTCAATATGGACCAAAATCTCTGAGGAATGTTTCCAGTTGAATCTATGCCATGAAGAATTAACGCAGTTCTGTCTGATGAGTGCACTAATTGCAGTATATGCTGTTCATATGCTCTTTTATGTGACTCTTTTTCCCCCGAATCTTTACCATGAAGGTGTAAGATTTAATATGAACTATAGAGCCCCAATAACCATATTAATGAGAAACATCGCAGGTTTAAACAAATGATCAGAGGTGCTGGTGGTGGAGTGAATCATTTCACTGCTCATTCCAGAGATTGAAGTTTGAGTCATACGTGTCAGGTTAAAATAAATTTAAGGGGGCCAGTTTAGCTCACAGATTGAGCAGGCGACCATATGCCACAAGGCTAAATGAAGTGGCCCAGGTTTGACTCTGACCCGAGGCCCTTTGCTGCGTGAATTTCCCTTACTCTCTCTCCCCAAAAATTCAATTCAATTGTATTTATACAGCGCCAAATCACAACAACAGTCATCTCAAGGCGCTTTACATTGTAAGGTAAAGACCCTACAATAATACAGAGAAAACCTCAACAATCAGACGACCCCCTATGAGCAAGCACTTGGTGACAGTGGGAAGGAAAAACTCCCTTTTAACAGGAAGAAACCTCCAACAGAACCAGGCTCAGGGAGGGGCAGCTATCTGCCATGACCGATGGGGGTGAGGGGAGAAAAACAGGACAAAAGACACACTGTGGAAGAGAGCCAGAGATTAATATTAACTCATGATTAAATGCAGAGTGGTGTAATAAACACATGGTGAGTGAAAAGAGGTGAGAAGGAGAAATGGTCAGCGCATCATGGGAAGCCCCCAGCAGCCTAGGCCTATTGCAGCGTAACTAAGGGAGAATTCAGGGTCACCTGATCCAGCCCTAACTATAAGCTTTATCAAAATGGAAAGTTTTAAGCCTAATCTTAAAAGTAGAGAGGGTTTCTGTCTCCTGAATCCAAACTGGGAGCTGGTTCCACAGAAGAGGGGCCTGAAAGCTGAAGGCTCTGCCTCCCATTCTACTTTTAAATATCCTAGGAACCACAAGTAAGCCAGCAGTCTGAGTGAAGTGCTCTAAAAAGCCCCCAAAATAAATTGAAATTATACTTTAAATTGTAAACAGTATCAATTTCTCCAGCTATAAATGAATACAAATTCAAATTTAAGTTTAAAAGTAATTTTATGAAAACTGGACAAGGCCATTTCTTTTATTGAATATTTTCCTATGTTCAAAGCTTTACTATATGTATCTGAGCGATCAGAGTGATTCATTCTAGCACTGGAAGGTTTTGTGGAATTAGTGATCTACTTTAAGGGCTACACTGTTGCAGAAATAACCTTTCTGACAAAGTGAATATAAACATCATATAATGTAGTTACAAACACTTACATCGTATCCACTCATCGTGCTTTGCATATTCTCAACTCTCCCTTGCCAGCTGGAGCTGTAGTCTTTGACATGTCTACTTGGATCATCTTCACTGGTAGCTTTTGTCCACCTGATTTCACAGGAAGGCATCCAGGTGGTCTCCTTCATCTGCATCAGAACCAATAGGCTTTTGTGTTTGTTTTTTTAAATTAACAAGCTCCCCATTAATCTCCTGTGACACATCATTTTGACTGTCTGAATCCACCATCTCATTATTTTATTCACTGTCCCATACTCATGGCTACAGGCTACAAGAAAGGGTGGGGGCTGGAGTAAAGATTGTCCAGTTAAATCCCTTGTTATTCTACTATGGTATAGAATAATGTGCATATGACTATGACTCAGGCACACCACAATGATACTGAATACTATAAATAATGTAGAGTTGATATATTAAAAAGATATATAATCCTGACATAACCTAATGGTAAATGTTAAGTGGTTGTTGTGGGCTAAACTGTGAACTTTTGTTCATCACTGTCATTTTTTACCCAAATCCTGGTTTTATAGCTCAATATCCACTGAGCTATAAGAACCAGATTGAAAGGATTACACTTATTTGAAAGAGTGTGTGCTCAGCACAGCAATGCTGCTGACATTCACCCTTGCTCAGAAGCCAATGAGACCCAGAAGGGAGGCAAAATAGCAAAGCATCCGTGGTTACCACTGTGTTTCCTGCCATCATAAAGAAATAAAAAAGGAGAGGCACTGCCCTCTCTTAGCTATAACCAGGAGATTTACAAGGAGCCTCTCTCAGATTTATTGCCTTGCCTTAATGTAACTGTTAGACAGTCTTACAGTATCACATTTTGTTTGAGGTTTGTGTCATATTCCATTTTTTGAGACACTCATTCTGTTGTGCAGGGGGAGAATAACATGCTTTGATTTGTGGCCCTGTCTATTGCATGGTCACAACACTTTGTCTCTAGTGTGTTTGGTATTCAAGGCTCATTTAACTGAATTTTATGAGACAGGGTTTGAGCTGTTAAAGCCACCTGATGCTAGATGGAGTAATCACTGGGATTGTTTTAACTCAGGTAATTGAACTGAAGACAACTGTTTTTCGGAATGTACATTGTTGTGAGTTGCTATTAGCTAAATTATTTCTTACACAACATAGAATTAATATACTATCCAGTGTGAATAAAATAACCTTATTAATTAGGTAATTAGTAGAAAATGGCTGTGTGCTATCCATTAGAACTGTTGCCTTTATATACTACCTCTATGAAATGGAAACTTATTAGGAATTAAAATCAAATAAATGTGTTTTGGTCTAATGAAAAAAAATGCTAATATTCAATAAACAGCAATTTCAGTGAAAACTTTCCTTATAAGCTGATTTTTGCTTTCATAGTCCAGCCAACTGTCCCAATTGAGTGCATGCAAAAGCAACCTATGGCTACAACAATCGTCATTAAAAGTGCACGAAATAGTCCTGCATAAAAAGCTACTTTCAGCTGCTCCCTTATTCACAAGGGGTCACCACAGCAGGTAGGTCCACATGTTTGATTAGGCAGATTTTTTACACCAGATGCAACGCCAAAGGGATTTGTGTCTCCTCCCAGAATCAAACTGGGGATCTTTTGCTTGTTAGGCAAATGTGTAAACCACTATATCATGGAACCACTATGCAATAATCCTGCATGTTAAAAAAAAATAAAAAAATCTTGCAGAGAAAGAAAAGGACAAAAACAAGATTGTTTTAAAATTTTTATAATTTAATTGTATAACTTTTGGGTAAGTTTTAGGCATCTGGTATTAAAAGTCTGTCATGGCTGTTACGGGTGTTACTTTCTTACAATGACAAGCAAAAATGTGATATGTGAAAGGGTCTGTTCTAGTGCATGCAGAGCTCAAGTGTGCTGAGTAACATCTGGGCACTTTTTAAAAAATTCTGTTTCTTTGGCATCCCCTGTATCACTTTATAGTTTTCTGCTTGTCTTTTGAGGCTACTCAACCTTATGTATTGCATAATGTGGTCAGCGTATGCAATACATAAGCTGACATGCGTTTGTAGTTCTTTTTTTGTTGCATCTGCACATGAAACTAATCTTTAAGCTCCAACAAAATTGTATATAACCACGTACATCAGACTTCAGGCAGCACTTGTCTGTAACCAATCACCATCTTCTATTATTTATTCAGTGTTGTATCCTTTTGCACTTCTTGAATGTGTATTTCACATAGCAGACTCAAAACCAGTTACACAACATAAAAGCCATCATGTAGCTTCAAACGTGTTTTACTGTGTAAAGGAGTTATGTAACTTTAAGGTAATATGGACCACCTCAAGCATCACACAGGCTACACAAAGACACCTGGAGATAAATGCATTTTTCTACAAGGGATAGATACTATATCGTGCCTTTAGACTTATTCTGCACATGCATGTTGACTCTGTAAAACAAATAATTTCAATAAGCAAAAAGCCCTAAAGAAAATTAAGTTATTTTACTAGTTCATTAAATGTCAAGTCTTAACCCCCCCCAAAAAAAAAATATTTTAAATGCCAATGTTGCCCTCCTCCCTGCAACTAAACACAGTCAGATGCTGTTGTCAGTAGATTTTGGCTCAGCCTGCTCAGAGTTACTGTCCTTTTCACCACTGGTCATCCCTCTTTTAGAGGGTAAGACAGATCTAGTACATTTCAAGGACTCCATTATTACTGCATTAGTCTCCAAGCTGGACATTACTGTGGCTTTGTGGTAGCAGTTTCTCAGCCCCCTGTGGAAGCGTATGGTGAACAGGCCATAGATGATGGGGTCCAGGCAGGTGTTAAAAAGCCCAAAGATGAACAGGATGTGGGTCAGAGAGTGAGAAACCTTTCCCTCCAGGTCATCTGGGAAGAACCAGTACCACAGACCCAACAGGTAGTACGGAGTCCAGCACACTATGAAGCAGATCACGATAACAATGCTCATTTTTAGAGTTCTCATTCTTGCTTTGGGGATGTTGTTCTTTGAGCAGCGGAGATGTGGCTCGTTGGAGGGCACTGAAGGAGAGAAAGAAGCAGATGTTTGACCGTCTTCTTTTTGTGTAAATAAATACATCAAATTTAGTGCTTTAATAAATCACTTTTTATGATTTCATTTATACTTTTCTGATGTGAATCAAGTCCAACTGCATCGGACATTTGCGTTCTCACATGCACTTCTGTCAGCTGATTTTCAGTGTTTTCACACATATACTGCAGCGGTACAAAGGTGATCTTTGCAAACTGAAAGAGGGCTGGTGTATATGCTTGTAATGAGGGAATCTGCAGCAGGTGGGCAGGGAGGGAGGTGATGCTGGTGGCGGTAACACTGAGGTAAGTGCATGGCGAGTAGGAATGGTCGAGTGTGAAATGATAGGAGAGGGTGCTGATGGTGTAAAATGACAAGAATAAGATGAAACAACAAAAACAGAACCTGGACAGAAGTAGGTGATGCTGGGATTAAAAGTTGAACCCAACATCTTTCACCTTTTAAACAGACTTTTTAGCCTTTGTAGTTTTGCCTGTATTTGGAGCAACTATTTATTTGGACACTTACTGTTCTTTTTTGTCATCTGTTTGGAGATCTGAATAAAAATCCTGGAGTAGCAAATAATCATAATGACCAGCGGCAGCAGGAAGAGGCAGCAGAAGGTAAACATGTTGTAGGCGGTTTCTTGCCAGTGAGTAACGAAGCTTCCCCTGGTGGTGCACTGAGTGAAGTTTGCTGGATAGGTAATGGTCACATTATGGAAAATGAACATCTGTTGGATTAAAAATTGGAAAGAAAATTTGAATTTTGCAGACAGTAGCTGTCATTGAGTATTTCCTTTCCCTGACCCCTGACTGTTGGTTTCAAGATTAAAGGATTATCCCAATGATTTGACCAAAGGGAACAGTATGCCTCAGTCAGTAAGCATACAATGACAATTAGTAATGTGTCTTTTATGTAACATGGCAAAAACCAAAGATGTTCAGGTTGAAATGTGAATCGGCTGAAAAGTTCAGAAAATACTTCTCCCCAAGCAGTGGTTATTATTACTACACAGGTGCAGATTCATCAGGTGCAGATCTTTTAACTGTTCCCAGAATTAGAGCTCAGTGTGCTGAGGGTGCTTTCAGCTATTGTGGTCCTGTTCTTTGGAACAAGCTGCCTGTTGACCTGAGATCAGTTACATCTGTGCATACATTCAAAAACAGACTCAAAATCTTTTTATTCACACACTTACACTCAATAGGTGGTGTTTTGTTTTGCTGTCTTTATCTTCTGTGTTAAGCACATTGAGTTTACATGTAATGAAATGTGCTATATAAATAAAATTGCCATTGGACGTTATTTTAAAAAAAAGCATCCAGTGTTAAGTATTTTTACACTGTGCAGAAGCTGAATAAGGGTGCAGTTTAAATCTCCTTTTTCTTAAATTTACCAAATACATAGTCCTCATCCTAAAAGTATTTTCTTTTATATTCATAAAAGCAAAAACTTTTTCTGAAAATATGGGAAATGGTGCATAAATACAACCTACACATTCCCATAAAAACAGTGCATTTTTATTTCTATGTGTTCTATAGCTGTACTTAGATCATTAGCTAGTAGGGATTACTAGGCAGTACTTTTCTGCCTAAAAACACAGATGACTGGTTCATTTTTATAGCATTATACGGGTCATCAAGAGCACATTTAAGTGCCTATGCAGTGGTGTTTTAAAATGGGTCAGCTTGGAGCGTAAAGTCAGTGCCAAGTTATTTTAGCCACTAGCTTGTAAAGTCTGATAGCAGCCGTTTTCATTTCTGGTGTCCAAATAAACAGCTGCTTGCTATAAATGGGAAGCCTGCTTTTGTCTACCTCCATTTGTCACTGCTTCAAAAATTACTTCATATTTTTGAGTGATGAATTTACTTGCCTTAAGAATACCTCAGCCATAATTATTGCACCTTTGAAGTTGAAGTTTGTAGATAATTAGTCATCTTAGGTAAATAGTCATTTTTGTCCAAAAACTATCAGTTAAAATTGTGAAAAGTCCCTTTTAGGCCCTTTAAGACAACACAACATATTTTCATAGCTTACTTTGAGCCCGAAAGTGAAAAGATATTAAACTTATTCTCATATATAAGAAAGAAGAGCTTTAAATCTTCATGTTTAAGAACATGTAAGCTGTAAATTTGGGGGAAAATTACAATTTTGTGTTAATTAACTAATCACTAAAGAAAGTAATCCTTTCCTCTCTAGTGTTAAATTTTATTTATGGTAAGAGCATTTTGAAACTCTTGCACATTTCAAAATGTCTCCAGTCCTATGCACAATCACCCAGCATGCTTGAAGAGAAGAGAGGCCACAGTTCTGTCTTTTTCCCTCACGGCATGATCAACAGTGTTATAGACTGCACTGCCATGCTGTTTACAGGGAAACATCCATACAGCCAGGTTTACAGGTCCTGATCTTTTTGTAACTGAATGATAGAGCTATTAATCCCAAAGGTTAATGCCCCCCGCTAAAGCACATAGCAGGAGTTCATGCATCAATGCCTAGAAAATGCCACATCTGATTTAAATGCACCATGGTACACAGAATGATTAATCATGTATTAAAAATTTTTACTGTAAAAAGACAGAATTTTATTTTCTCTAGCATGTGTTTACCTACAGCTTAATAGCTTTATAAGCCTAAGCTATGCAAATCCATCTGAAGCCAGTTATAAAGCTAGTTTAAGATAGTTTATGGATCATTGAAGGGAGGTTTCACTTGTACAAGAAGGGAATCTACATGAGGAATCTGCAGAAGAAAAAGTCAGCACTAAAGTCTCTCTGAATGATGTTAAAATGGTCTGTCAAACTATAATCACCTGTCTTGCCTTTTGGTCTTACCTGTGGGATTGAGAACAAGACGCTCATAGTCCATGCCACCATTAGCATGACCCTATTCCTTTTCCGGGCCATGGTGATGGCCAGTGGGTTTAGGATAGCCAACTGTCTGTCCAGACTAATAACCACTGTGACAAAGGCACAGGAGTACATGGCCTGTAGCTTGAGGAACATGAGGAATCTGCAGGCCAGGTCGCCAGCCAGCCACTGAACTGTGATGTTCCACACAGCGTCTACAGGCATCACGATGAAAGTAACCAAGAGATCAGCTGCAGTCAAGTTGATTATCAGCACTCGAACGTGGGATTTACGCTTGTGCCCATTGACAGCCCAAAGGACAGCCAAATTGCAAAAAGTGGATATGCCACACAGGATGAAGGTAATGATCACTCTGATCTTGGCTGCTGTGGAAAAAGTGGGCAGCTGAAGAGCACCATCCACTGATGTCCAGTTACAGTGAGGAGCTGGCCTGTCACAGCTGGCATTGAGGTCAAATCTTGATCTCTGCTGGTACATGATGGCTGCAGGATCACAGCAGGAGGAGCCATTCATTTTCTAACCCTTACCAAGGAGCCAGCATTTTGTTCAGCTACATGTGGAGGCTGCAGTTGCCAAAGTGAGATAAAGAAAAAATATAATATACATGAGCTTTATGCATGAAGTTGGTGCACAAGGTTTATCTGCACGGATTTGCATAATAGTATTAAAAATATTAGTTCTCTGATTAATAGAGTCGCTGACAGAGAAGGAGCGGTCTGCGGTGTAGGGCGCATCTCTCTGATGCTCACTGAGGTGGAAAACTGCTTCTAACAAACCATGTTCTCAGAATAGAAGTAGCACCACCAACAGCAACCAATCAAGATAATTACACCCCAATGGCATCAATCTTATGATTCAAAAATACTTTAAAAAAAAAAATCTGTTTTCTGTAGGGAATCTAAGTTTAATATATTTATAAGGCAAACTTAAGAGTTTAGCATCTGTCACTAGTGAAGATTGCAATAGCAACTTAGTTGTAACCTAAAATGTAAATCAACAGTTAGAAGTCGCAGCCAGTTAAATACAATATTCTACACATTACTGTGCGTAATTGGACAGAATGCCACCCCGCCCCGCCCCGCCCCAATCAAAAACAATGAAAAATACATTTATAAATATTTAAATACAATAAACAGCGCTAACAAACTTACATTTATCTCCGTGGTGTTGCAGACCACTGTATTTCCCAGACAGTGACCAAATCGAAGCAAACGCGTTTTATGGGCAGTCCGAGATTCCGCTGCGTCTCCATCTCCCTGTTGCTGTGTATGAAGAGTACAGTGCAGAGTTTCTGAATTAAGGATCTCTGAAGAACCTCCAACCTCCCCTCGCAGTTTTATCTCCGTGCCCCTTCTGGGGAGCTCATCTTCATTTTTTACTCCCTCCGGTGAGCGCGTCAGCCGCTCTGTAGGCGCGGCTACATGAGCGTCCGTTTCAATGAACCCAGAGCTCCGGCAAAGTTTCTAATTTTATCTCTGCTTGAATAAATGTAATGAGACACTGCAGCTCCTATTACCATCGCTGTTATCCACACCATCCAAAACAAGCTCTTGTTACTGGCTCTTGTTGATACAAATGTATGGACAAGATAAACTAAGGCGAGACAATCATGATGTTTACTTGTTGTGCTGTTGAAGCTTATTTGTGTAATTCCCTGTAGACTTACTGTTTATTAACTTCTATAGTAAACTTTTTTTTTCTATGTTCCCTGTCAAGGAAGAAGTTCATAAATCTCTTGCAGTCTTACATCATTATTCCATTACCACTAGAGTTCAAACTGGGAAATACTGGAAACAATAATTCAGCGTTTGCTGTGAGGTTTAACATGAGCAGCAGGCACACACTGTTCTCAGTATCTTGCTCCTTGATACAGTAGGCCTACACTGCAGCTCAATTTAGACTGTTAAAATACACTGAAATCGACCGTTTTCCTCAACGCATTCCGTTGCTGATGTAAAGCAGGAAACGTTTAGCACAAAACACCCACTCAGCAGTGTTTTGTTACCAAAAAATTGCTTTTATATTTACTACTCACAGTACTAAGGGGGCTTTCTCACCCGTATGACTCAATAGCTAAATAAAAAAAAAATAGCTTAAATTATTTTTACCATATGATTTCATCTCTTTCCACAAGTAACACTGAGTCATAATTGGGTTTAATTTCCCCAAATTTCTTAACCTATACATTCAGGGAGAATGTCATATGGTCAGATGAAACCAAAATATAACTTTTTGGTAAAAACTCTATTTGTTGTGTTTGGAGGAGAAACAATGCTGAGTTGCATCCAAAGAACACCATACCTACTGTGAAGCATGGGGGTGGAAACATCATGCTTTGGGGCTGTTTTTCTGCAAAGGGACCAGGACGACTGATCCGTGTAAAGGAAAGAATGAATGGGGCCATGTATCGTGAGATTTTGAGTGAAAACCTCCTTCCATCAGCA
>VUQS01029567.1:0-13769 GCA_015108495.1 Heterochromis multidens | reverse complement strand
CAGACTCTTTCCCTCTCTGTTCAACTGAAAGCTCTCATCTGCATAAGCTACATTTAAAATATACAGTATTTTGCAGTGTTCCGCTGACTGACAGATGATGAAAGCAAAATATATTACAAAGTGTTTTTGAAGTCTACAGCAGCATTGAAACGAGCGTAATGTTTCCTGGGAGATTGATTTACTTTGAAACTCTTCTTTTTCTGTCTTAACTTTGCTTGTATCAGTGTTTTTTGCTACAAGCTTACAGGCAGTTTGTTAGCAACAAGCAAAACAAGTTGAAGAGTTGGAAAATAATTTATCTGAAAAATTAGCTATATTAAATACAATATAGCTTTTGGCAGATGAAATAAACACTGACATCTGCTGCTTTCCATACCTACAAATCCTACTTTACATATTAATATTTCATCAATACTACATTGATAAGCTAATGACACCTACCGAACCACTGCTGCTGGGGTCTTTGTAGATTGCACCCTTTGCTTGTCAGAGCACTTTACACTGTGTGACTCTGGCAGAGAAACGTGGTGGAAGCTGTTCAAAACAGTGGCCCCATTTTCATTGTGAGCACATCCACCAACGGCAAGATTTAGAGCTTTGGAGACAAAAGACTGGCTTCGGAAAACTCTGACAGTGTTAGAAGTTTAGGATCAAAGAGCACTGCAGATAGATGACCTGAGAGTCTCTGCTTGCATTTTATTTTTTGATTTTTTGGCTGCTGTTCACCTTACTGTTATTGCACTGTTGGATCTGACCAAAATAGATATAGTCTGAAACGGGCTACAGCCAAGCTTTTGTTAGACTTCTCACACAGTATAACGTGCAATTAAACTGCAGGATTACTGATATCTCTGTACAGCAGGGGTGGGCAGTTAATTTTCCCAAGGGTCTACATGGGAAACTGGGACTGTTGTGGAGGTCCACACCAATAATTTGAACTCAATTCTAACCAATATTAATGTTCTCTCTTTATAAACTGTTATTGATAAGAGCAGATGTTACAATTAGGCAGTGAAAATGTGAAACAGGCATTGTAAAAACTTCAAAATTTTATCACTATTTAATCAACATTCCCCAAAACAATTGTAAACAAAATGTGCATGTTTTTTCAAAATTTTAAAAACTTAATTTTATACAAAGTTCTATTGCTATTTTGTTTATAGTTTAATTACTTCATTTGCAGTTTCTCAGTTCGTTTCTCTTGTTCAGTGAGAGAAATATAGTTTGTTTGGGCTTGAACAAGTGTATTAAAATCAGGTTCAATGTCTGAGGTGGAAATGTCAAGGACAGTTCCAGCAACAGCAAATGCAAAATCTGCCTTCTCATTCCATCTGAGCACTCCGGCACGTCCTTATCTTTCTTCTCAAAAAGCTCTTGAATTTCTGCCTTCAGGTCCCACAGTTTTTTTTTTTTTAGCACTTTGCCCAGCCTGAGCCACCTGACAGCTGTGTGGTAGCCTATGTCACCATGTTCAGTCTCTTCAAAAAGTGCAACAGATGATCTGTGATTCAGTGCTTTCGCCCTGATGAAGTTAACTATTTTAGTTACATCAACAACAACAACGTGGTTACAGAGATAGCATTACAGAGATATAAGAACTGTACAAGAATTGTACTATAATCTATATATGTATGAGTTGGTCACAAAAGCAATGACTTCACATTGCTTGAATTTATTCTGAAGACCCCGAGGAGTAAGTAAACTTTCAAATACCCAGTATATAACAATAGGGTCCAGTCCACCCGTGCACAACAAAACACCCTAATTTCTTTCCTGTATTGAAAGCAGGCGATCTCATTTATGTAACTAAATAACAATAAAAGGGTTAAAAAAATTAAATAAATAAAATAAGTGGCAACTTATTTTAAAACTTTGTGGTTGAAAAATTGAGTCATGGTTGAAGTGCCAAAAAGTACAGTTCCTCTAATGGCCACTTAAGGCTTGCTCCAAAAGCGAGTCGGTCCCAATAGACTACCATGTTAAAATGCCCAGCTTCATAGCAGAGAAGTTGGGTGTTGGTTAGCTGTCTGCTAGGCTACACCAGCTAATGTGAGTCACTTAATTGGACCTCTTGACAATGTTTAAGGTTTTGGTGCCTATTGGAACATTTTTATTGTAATCATCAGATTTAAAATATGACTTGCTGTGGGGTTAATTCTAGGCTACTAGCAGACTGCCCAAGTCGTCTGTGGTCCAGTTTGTTTTCCTAGTAATATTTTTATGCATATGTTTGCACTAATTAGAAGTTATTTGTGTAATGCACAGTGTATGGAAGCATCACACTAACAAAACAAGCAAGTGTTAGCTGATAATTTAGCACTTCCCGTGCATCCAAATATAGTCAATTCTGGCTCAAGAAAAAAACAAAACAAAATGATAATGGCTAAAATGTCAAACTCAGGGTTTCAAAATGGTAGTCCATAAATCAGTAGCTAATGTCTCCAGGGATTTGTCCATCTTTTATATGCAGTCTATGTAAAGAACAGCCCTTTAAGGGGAAAGTATTCAGATGTCATCATTTGAAGTAAACATCCGAAGTAAAATATTTGAGGTCAAAAAATTTAAACTTTTTCTGTGTGGTCATGATGCTTGTAATGTGACTTGAGGAATTGGGCCCAAATACAGGTCTAATAAGCTTATTGTTACCGATTTTGTGAACAAAAGGATTGCCCCCAAAACCCTCTAGCTGACAGTTTTGGCATTCAAAACAAAAAAGGGAAATTGTTACAGATTATTACTGTAACCGCAAACCGCCTTCCCATTAACAGACACATTACACTGGATCACACTTGAATGAGGCTTTTTAACCACACTTTTGGTGGAGCAGTGTCAAACAAAGGAACAGGGTTATGGACTTTAGCTGTCATGTGTTAAAAACACGCTGCAGTTAGCCACCCACTTGATGTCATCCCTCACTTAATTATACAAGTCAGGTTTCTAGAGATGAAAGTTTGGGTTGTCATATCTTATTCTGATGGTTGTCTTACCACTGATACCGACTCTTGGAACTAAAACTTGCATCACCGCCTCCCCACTGTGTTTCCTTGTCACCAAAAAAAAAATAAATAAATATCACTGCTGTCAAAGAAAATGCTAGACTTCAATTAACAGTTTTCTTCCCACTCTCTACTGCAGCCGCTGTGTGTGCAGCTTTCACCTTATTTTGTATAATCATACAACTGATTATTTTAAATGGATTAAATGCAGTCAATAATTTGCATTCTTTTGCAGAATAAAATCAGTTAGACCACACAACTCGACCAACAGTTGTGCAATCTAACTGTTCTGCCTTTGTTTTTGTCAGTGTTAGATTATTGTTGAGGATTAAACTCTGAGGATTAGGATTAGGCAGAGACCTGGTTGCCTTTTTTAAACCACTTCAGTGATGTTTCTTTCCAACCTGATGATGCCATAACTTTGATCCTGAAATATTTCAACTATCTGATGGATTTCTGTGAAGGATTGTGTAGACATTCATGGTTGCCACATGATGAATGTTGATGGCACTGGAAATCCCAATGCCAATAATGCTTCTTTTCTTTTTTGTGATTGTTTTTACTTATTTGGTAATGTTGGCTGATGGTAGTCACTTTTAAAAGTGACATTACCATCAGCCTTATCTGGACTTTGTTCAGTTTTTACAGCTTTACATAGACTGCATTAGTGACTCCATAGTGTAGTGGTTTACACATTTACGAGGCAAGGTTGATAGTCAGATCCAGCTGGAGACACAAATCACATTTGGGGTTCCATCATCCAGAAGGGCATCTGGCAAAAAAACTTTGCCAAATCAAATGTGGATCTACATGCTGTGGTGACCCCATGTGACAAAGGAGCAGTCAAAAAAGCTTCTACATAAACTGTATATAAAAGATAGACAGCCTCAGACTAGTGAAGGCAATGTAAAAATGCTTTAAACCTACATTCTTTTGATTGTCACAAGCTGGGGTGTGAAGACCTAAATGCAGGACGCAAAGGCAGGCAGACTGAGGCGAACTAAAAGCAAGCCATTTATTGAAGGCTGATGGCAGGTTCATATAAACACAAAACATAAAGTACAAAGGAAACTTAAAACTTGAAAACACACTAGGACTAGGAGACACCAGAGATAGGGAATACTGGGAAGGTGAACAGGCACAGGACCATAAACAGACACTGAACCAGAACTGACACTCTCACGAGGGACAAGAGGAAACAGAGGGTATATATACACACAGAAGGGTAATTAGGGGAGGGGAGACAGCTGGGGAAAATGACACACAGCTAAACTAAATCACAGGAGATGTGACGAATGAAGCAAAACTAAAGGCAAAGCAGAAGGAACACAAATTATCAAAATAAAACAGGGAATGTGATAACTAAACGGGGAAAACACAGACACATGAATAAACTTAACACAAGAGACTTGACACAAGAGGGAGGAATGCTGGGAAAAGAATCAAACTAAAGCAACTAGGAACTCAGAACTAAATACACTAAGGAATACTTGAAGCAAATGTAAACATTACACAAACCAGGGATTAAATAGAATATTTAAATAACTAGAAAGTTCAAAAACTCAGAAATGCTGGGTAATGGACCCAGGACCATGAAAAATATGGTCTGATTTAGAGGGAATTAGATGATAAAGCAGAGCTTCCTTAATTGTGATGCTTAGGGCTGTAAATGAATATTATACATTTGATTATATAATCGAAAATTAAAAAAAAAAATTAGACATTAACACTAGAACCTCCAGGGGGCGATTTGACCCTGTCCTGCAACAACAGCAGTAATGGCAAAGAAGTCATTGTTTGAAGAAAGTGTTGGTTTTTCAAATTAAAAGTAAGATTTGACAAAATAAGCATTTAAGATTAAGTTTTAGGGGTTTTGATTATTTCATTACAGATCGTAAAGTTAATATTAGAATTCACTAATAAACAAAAGTTACAACAAACGCCACAATAGCTAACTCATCTAAATAATTTAATTATTGCAGAAGAAGAGCATTATGGAAAAGTTACGCGTGGTATAAGTTACGCTAAAATAAAGAAGGAATTAACAACAGAACGCTCACTGTGACAGTTTAAGACTGACCTCACAGTTAGCTACAATAAAGTAAGAAACACATTTTAATACATTAATTACTGTAAAAGTACATCAGTGAAAGTTTATCACACATCTGCCTCCACTCACTGGACCTGCAGCCTCTCTCTCATCCACCGTCAACACTGTGGTAATAATTCATCTTTCATCTAACTACAATCTCCTATATGATTATCAATCAATCACATCTAGCTAGCTCTTGCTCTGGCTGTCATAGAAGCTTTCGTATCAATATGTGTATAAACAATACGTGTTGGACTGTTGTTTTATATGAACTAGCCTGCGGCACTTTTTCAAGTTCTTCCTTCCGTATTTAGTGGTAAGTCGAACAAAATGCCGTCGTGAATACAAATTTTGGTGACCATTTTTCTTTTTGTCCCACACACTCTAAATTCACTATATGATGAATAAACCTATTTTAGGAAAAGTCATGAAATATGAGGTGATGTGATTTTAATTTAACAGAGATTTTTTAAATGCAAAGGGGTCAAAATGACCCCCCCCCTTGGCAGTTCTAGTGTTAAACTATGAAAATTTATGATCTGCTCTGGGAAACAAAAACATCTGGACTTCCAGGAACACTGTGAATGTAAAGCCGCTTTTCCACAATACTACATACTGTGTGTGTCAAAGAACAGCAGTCTGTTAGTAGCCTAGAATTAACCACAGAACAAGTCATGCACACCGCTGCCACTGTGAGGAGAGAGGGAGAGAGCACTGTCTGTGATTTACTCTGCCACAATTAGTGAACTGAAGTGGAGAGATATAAGCTGAGCAGCTGAAAGTAAATGGATTTAAGCTATAACATTTTCCTGGTTACTGGGTACTAACTCTTTCAGGCTGTGTACTAACTCTTTCAGGCTGTGTACTAACTCTTTCAGCTACGCATTGCTCATGCGGCTCCACCGCATGAGCAATCCTGAATTTCAGGTCAGTCAGATCCATCCCATAACATCTGGTTTCAAAATACCAAGATAACAACAACCAGAATGCTCACCTCAAGGTTTCAAGACAAGACTTCTCCAGTGGATGTTATTACAATGGCCATGTCCATGTACAGTCAATGGGTGCTGATTAGCGAATGTTAGCCTGCCTTTTACAAGAACTTGTTTGCTTCTTTTGCTAGAAGAACCTTTCCACCTACTCAATTTCTAAAATTGTTTTTGAGGTTTCTTTGCTTTTGTGTCTTTGAATCTTCCTACATATTTGTTACAAAAAAGAGGGAGAAAGAAGTGCACATGATTTGTTTTTAAACTGGCCTGTAAAAATTAATGAAAAGAAAGAGCATACACAACAAAGGCGAAATGCTGCATCAAATCCGATGCCCTCTATGCTGAGAGAGCCGCATCATCTCTGCGTGCTGGCAACCAAACATGCAGCATGAGTGCATGAATCCTTGGTGCAGGTCTTGCAATCGCACATGTTCCCATTCATTTTTAATCACGTCTACCCCTCATGTACAACAGCAGGAAGATTGTAACTGTTGGAATCTAAGAAACTCGCTGGCCGCCTCCACCTTGATGAATAAGTAAACACATCGAACCAGGCAGAGATGCAGTTGGTAAAATTCCCAGCTGGAAGCGAGAAGATTTGCTTTCTTCTGGAAGAAATGCTGTTTACTTGCTGATGATTCCACTGCTCGCACTCTCTGAACTCTATTAACATTTTCCTTTGAGTCTGGATTCCTGTATCAACTTTAATTCTGGCCGGGAGATTCAATTTTAGTGCCTCAATCATACTTGGAGCAACTCTAATTAAAACATATGCAAAAATCTCCTCAGTCTTGATAGTTGGCTTTTAATAAAGTGGCTTTTGCATAAATGTTTTTATTTACCTGAAAGAATTTCTGTTTCAGAACCCTGAAATACTTGCTGTATTGTTAAACAACAACTCTGCCAATCTGCCAAAGATAGAGCAAGAGTGGGTATTTTGGTTGAGATATTGTGAGTTTAGTCTGTGCTCTTAGTTTGAAGTGGGCAGAGAGGTTTTTTTAAATACGATTTCATGAATTAAAAGATTATAAAAGCGATAACAGGTGTTGAAGTTTTGCTTAATTTTTCCTGGGAGATGGAATTAGATAGCTTTTTATACAAACTGATTAAGTTGCATTATTTCTGCTGGATTTTAAATATATATATATATTAATATATATATTTTAATATATATGTCACTGTTGTGTTTTAGTGTTGGGCAATTTGCTCCATACTCCAGTCATCCTTTTGCCCCTCTATGGCATCACCAATCAATGGCCGATAGCATCACCGCCAGGCGGCAGAGGAAGTTATCCACCCTCCATAATGCACAATGTATGGCCCAAATGCAAAAAAAAATTTAAAAACAAAAAGAAGTAGCACATAGGTGAGAGAGAAACACACACATTAGGAGTTTATTTCTCACTTCCAACATGGCGATACGTTTAAATGTTGACATACTGTACAATACTGACTAATTTAGCTGGCTGTAATTAGTTAACATAAGTGGTTGGATATAAGCTGAACTATAACTAGACCTGCAGTTATCGTTGAACAGGTCACATGCCTAAATTTTAAGATTGACCTCACTTTGACCATCGTTGATTCCCGACATCATTGTCCAGCAGCATAACCCAATTGTGTTTCCTTTTCAATAAAGTTTAGACTGTATCTGTCACCTCTTTTCACTCACCATGTGTTTATACACCACTCTGCATTTAATCATGAGTTATTATTAATCTCTGGCTCTCCTCCACAGTATGTCTTTTATGTCCCCTCACCCCCAACCGGTCACGGCAGATGGCTGCCCCTCCCTGAGCCTGGTTCTGCTGGAGGTTTCTTCCTGTTAAAAGGGAGTTTTTCCTTCCCACTGTCGCCAAGTGCTTGCTCATAGGGGATCGTCTGATTGTTGTTGTTTTCTCTGTATTATTGTAGGGTCTTTACCTTACAATACAAAGCGTCTTGAGGCAACTGTTGCTGTGATTTGGTGCTATATAAATAAAATTGAATTGAATTGAATTGAATTGAATCTCCCTGGTGGATCATGAAGAAACTGTAGGCGGGCTACAAAAGGTTATTTCTAGGGACAAAAAAAAAGGTTGAAATTACATAAAGTTAAATGTTTAATTTAAAAAAAATCATGGGATTTAAATGAAAAGTCCACTCTGCAGCCAACTTGGTAATGTCTGTGAGCATTTATTTCAGGTTGATGAAAGCAAGCCTCTGTCTAAATGATTAAAAAAAGAGCCTTAAATTCACTTTAATTTCAGTGGTCAGTGGGATTTAAAAATAAATAAATAAGTATGACATTAGCAGTCAAATCTCCTTTAAACATCTTAAAACTTTTCCCTGCAGGTATTATGTCTACCACACGGGAACATTACTGCTTTACAGAAAAGTCAAGACAGTGAGTCAATGACACGGATTTCATGATAAGCTGGTTACAAAAAGCAACCAAACAAATTATAATAAAAATTATAACCTTCATGATGGCAATGTCCTCCTAGAAAAAAGCCTTGCCATCTTGTTAACACCTCCAGCCAGTTATTTGGGCCTAAAAACGCCAAACCCCTACCTAAATGGTTAGGGAAAGAGCCATAACTTTTATTTTAATCATCATAACACTATGCAGAAATACCAGTGAAATGTCATTAAAAAACAAAACATGAAACAACATGATAGGCTTGTATGTTTTCCTTATACTGGCATTAGATACCCATTTATCTGGCCTGTTTGTTATAGCTCATCAGCGGTGAGAAAAGACTTGTGGCAGAATTAAAGCTCAACCAATAAATCCGCAGAAGATGAAAATTAGTCCATGAAAACAAAAAGAGAGACTTAATCTGAATCTTGTCAAATCAGAATTGTGATCAAAGGTTTGGGTGGACCGCGCATGATTTCATATTTCACACTGAGCCACAGGACTCTTACTTAAAAGAATGATATGAATGTCTTTTTTCAGTACCAGCGTAAACAGGCTCCCCTGTAAATAAAGACTCATGGTTAAAAAACATTACTTGTGTGAACATTTATCATGTTGAATATATAACATCACTTCATTCAAATAAAATCACAGAAAAACATGAGATGCAAAAGCACTAAAATGTTCTCTCCAGTAGCACTTTATCAAAAGCTTTTCTGCTGCCTGTTTTCCTGCCACACCCACACACTCCAACACACAAACACACACAGCAGCTTAGCAGTGTCCGTGTCAGTTCATGTGCTGCCCTGGTGTCAACAGGCAAATGAACAATGGTGTTTACCAAATGGCTTTGTTGTTCAACACACAGGCTTATTAAAATGGCATCTCATTACAGGCGCTGAGCAGCAATTTCAAGAGATTATTTGCATTTTTTCAAACCACTTTCTCTTCATTATTATTCTGCATTACATATGGATTTTCTGTGACCGTAACGTCTGTTCATATTCATATTACAGGAAGCTTAGAAACGGGTAGGAAATGAGCCAAAGGCGGAACCGTGTTGGTGTGCACACAGATACTGAATTTTAAATACAAGCTATTCTGCTATCATTTTTTTTTCCTGCTAAACTAATGAAATGTCCAAAAATTTATCTTCCACTGATCTTCAGTCAAGCTGAGGTTCACAAAAAAACACAAGATTCATCTAGTAGCTTTTCTGGAGATTTCATGAACATCTTAAGTCAATCAGCTGCCCATGAACTCTAGATGTTTAAATTTTTTCTATATTTTAGTGACTTCTAAAACATGGTGGATTAAAAGGTCTACTGTGTACTAGGTTGGGTCCACTTAGCTGCAATAAAGCATTCGATCATATCTTACAAGCTCAGAGACTTTTCTCTGAAGATGAATGATAGCATCAGTCAATTCAGAAAATGCCTCTGCACAAAATTTGTTTGCATCTAAGCGAGAGAAAAAAAGTAAATGTAAATTGCTGTTGTAGGAGTTACGTCTGGTGGCATTGTTACATAGCAACAAATTCTACACAGAGAGGTGGTTGGGGTGGATGAATGAGAAAACAAACCTCATTTTACTGATTTTGCTTTAAAGTCAGACACAGCTGTCCATATCATAATTTATACCAATAGCCAACCTGTTTTTATCATGCTGATGATCACTGTGTAACGATGACAGTAACCACAAAATTCCACCCTATGTCTTGCCGTGCCATTTTTGTGCCTAACAAAATCTTTGGAAACAGTTAACCTGAAAGAAATGTTGTCATTTTGCCCATAGGAGTGTCAGAAAATATGTGTGCTCCTAGAGGGCATCAGTACCTATAGCCTATTAACTGTTTTTAGCGTGTTAATTTGGAGAACATTTTGTAGGGTATACTGCGGCTGTCAGTGTTGTACTCCACCAATTTAGTGAGTATGTTTATGGAAAACAACCCTAACAATGGATTTGAAGTGTCTTGGGCTAAGCTCATTAATGAGGTAGACGACATTATCTAATTAAATTCAGAAAACAAGACCAAATGAGCTCTGATCTTTGTCTCTTTGCCATAAATGTCTGCACCAGTGTGCTGTCCTTTTAATTTATTAACCACGTTTAGTGAGGTTAGACTCAAAACAGAAATATATTAGTTTGCTGTCATCTTTATATTAGGTAAAATTATTAATTACTTACAAGCCTGAAGATAAAAACAAAGCAGAATTTGTAAAAAATTGTAGTTCCTTGAATGACGACTAAAGCTAGCTCCAAAAGAGAGATCCACAAAAACAGCTGATTTAAATACACAGCCTGGTGTAAACATTGGTTTCGGTCTCTATAGCTAATTTTCCCTCCACAATAACTGTACATGGGTGAATTTTTATATAAACCTAACTAACTAACCTAACTTCTAACTTTAAAAAAAAAAAAGGCAGTGAAGACCAATATGCCATAATTGATTCTTCAAAATTGTAATCCACAAAAAAATAGGTGACATCACAGTGGCTACATGTCTTTTACACTCACTGGTCACTTTAGTAGGTACAGCTTGCTAGTACTGGGTTGGACCCCCTGTTGCTTTAACAACTGCTTTAATTCTTCATGGCTTCGATTCAACAAGGGGCTGGAAACATTCCTCAGAGATTTTGGTCCATATTGACATGATGGCATCACACAGTCACTGCTGATTTATTGGCAGCACAACAACAAAGCAGGACTCTACCATCCAAATGTTGCAGCAGAAATTGAGACTCAGACGAGACAATGTTTTTCTAATCTTCTATTGTCCAATTTTGGTGAACCCACGCAAATTGTAGTTTGCCATGTTGTTTGTTCAGAGATGCACTTCTGCATACTTTGGTTGTAATGAGTGGTTATTTGAGTTACTGTTGCCTACCCATCAGGTTGAAGCCATCTGGCCTCTCTCCTCTGACTTCATTAACAAGGCTTTATCGCTCAGAGAACTGCTACTCCCTGGATTTCTCTCTATTTCGGACCATTCTCTATTAACCCTAGAGATGGGTGTGTGGGAAAATCCCAGTAGAGCAACAATTTCTGAGATACTCAGACTAGTCATGTTAATCATCTTTCTTCTCTGTTCTGATGCTCAGTTTGAACTTCAGCAGGTCATCTTGACCATGTCCACATGCCTAAATGCATTGGGTTACTGTCATATGATTGGCTGATTACATGTTTGCGTTGAACAGGTGTACCTAATAAACTGTCTTGTGAGTACAGTATATAGGCTCTGTGATAAAAACTAAAACATTGTTGTAAGATACTGACTTCATAAAAATATTTTAATAAATAAAATTATTAAGTGTTTTATAGTAATGTCCAGCTTTGCTTGAAATCCATATCTATCAAGTACAGAAGCAGATTTTTTTTAATCTAGATTATTTCTTCTTCAGTTTTCTGGCTGGAGATGATCATCTGTATATCCCGTTTATCCACTTGCTGTGATTTCATCTCAATTTCACAGCAGGAAAGAAAATACCAGCATTATCATTATTTAAAGTTGCCTGTTGCTGCCAGTACATTCAAATCTGTCTAACTGTATGAAAAAAACAGTAAAAGCTGGGTGAAAAACAGAGATCATATTTTTTTTTAAATGTCATTCTTAAAAAGCCACAAGCTATCGATGCTACGAGGACATTATCTTTGAGGGGGTGTGCTTAAGATTTTTCTTTGATGTTTTGCAGTTTTTTAGTAGGTTTATTTTTAAGGAATCTTGTGCAAACACTCTTTATAGTAGTATAATACCCAAATAAACACAGAAGAAGGAAGAAGAGCAATAAAAAGTAGAATATACACTCAGTGGGTGTGTTCATTAGATACACCTGTTCACCTGCTTTTAATGCAAATATCTAATCAGCCAATCATATGGCAGTAACTCAATACATTTAGACATGGTCAAGAGGACTAGTGAATGTTTAAACTGAGCATCAGAACAGAGAAGAAAGATGATTAACATGACTAGTCTCAGTATCTCAGAAACTGCTGATCTACTTGGATTTTCCCACACAACCATTTCTAGGGTTTACAGGTCTGAAAAGGAGAAAATATCCAGTGAGCAGCAGTTATTTGGGAGAAAATGTCTTGTTGATGTCAAAGATCAGAGGAGAATGGCCAGATTCCTATCAGCTTGAAGCAAACAATTACTCAAATACCCTTTCGTTACAACCAAGGTATGCAGAAGAGCATCTCTGAATGCACAACCCATCCAAACTTTAAGCAGATGAGCTACAGACGCAGAAGACCACACTGGGTGCCACTCCTGTCAGCTAAGAACAAGAAACAGTTTACATGAACACTCAAAAAATTATCCTTTGCCCTCATAAACATCAAACAATAATTTTGAGTAAAATGCAACTCAAATATATAAAATTAGTGCCAGAGATGCCAGCAGGATCAACAAATTGATTCACAAGACTGGAACCATCATTGGCCAGAATTTGGAGGCATCTGAGTCAGTGAGGGACGGGAGGTCACTGAACAAACTGCTCTCCATCATGGACAATCCATCTCACCCGCTCCACTCCACACTACTGAGGCAGCAGAGCTCCTTCTCCCTCACACTGATTCAACCCCGCTACCAGAAAGAATGCTTCAGGAAATCATTCATACCATTCTCTACAAAACTTATGTACATGTTAAATTTTTTTTTTTTTTTTAAATAAATTTACAAGAATTTCAAACAAACTTTTTCACTTTGTCATTATGGGGGACTATAATTATTTATTGTAGACTGTACTATTTTTATTCTTTATCCTCCTGCTGTAATACAATAATTTCCCTTGTGGGATCAATAAAGTATCTATCTGTCTGTCTATCTGTCTATTTATCGAAAAACTCAGAGCTACACACAAATTTGAGAAAAAAAGAAAAAAAAATGTCTAAATTGAGTACAAACAAAAGATTATTTCATTAAACTATCATGACACTGTGACTAAATTGCATATCAGCATTACACAGAGACAAAAAACAGTTTACATAAGAAATCAGTAATCAAAAAAAAAAAAATGTGCTGATACAAAACATTTAAGCTGCCAATTCTGAACTGTTGTTCTGTCAGTGTGTCTGTTGAGCTGTAAGCCCCATTTTTTTTCTCCATAGTTCTCTCCAGGTTTCACCTAAAAAAAATACATTTGATAATGAGTCCTTTAATTAGGATATTAAAAAGCTGTAACCTGATATGTGCCGAGCAGGACATTTTACAGCTGTTCATGGGGGAAGGAATCTGTGACAATTTACCTTAAAGGGTAAATGCAACGATCTCACACGGGGTATGAAAAGCACAT
>VUQS01029565.1:25504-48540 GCA_015108495.1 Heterochromis multidens | reverse complement strand
CTCACTTCAGAAAAAAAAAAAAAAACACAGGAAACATCTTCCAAAGCATAATTATAAATTTGATTGCACTGCATCTGTGCTGCATTCATACAAGTCAAACTCAAGCTGGTTTAATCACAACAACACTGCTATTTCTGCTATTGTGGACTAGTTTGTTTATTTGAAATGACTAAAAGAAATCTTTATTTTTTTAATGATTTCTTCTGTCCTGTCTCGTAGCACACCTGCTTCTCTATAGCTCACTCGCACCATAAAGCCCTGCTGTCATCATGACAAGCCCTGGTGTGTGCATACAGTTGACAAAGCAATTTTATTATTCTCCTATGCACAGAGCTCTTGGGCATGCTATCATGTCGAATCAGGAACATGCTCACCCTGAGTGCTAAAACAGTGACGTCTGAGAAGTTGATGGCCAGCCATTGAACTCTATCCATCCTTGTCAGAGAATGTGCTCAAATCAGCCCCCGCCCCCCCCAAAAAAGCTTTTGAGTTTGCACATCTTTTGCAAAAATCAGCATATGCCATGAATTTTAATTCCTTACAAATCTTTTAGTAGTGGTTGGTATTTTTTTTTTAAAGTGTGGGCAACTTGATTTTAAACTAAAGGAAAACACTAAGTCCTGTCAAACTCTGATATGCGCACATATATTTGGTTATCTCTGAAATTAATCCCCTTCTACACCTGACTTTTTATTTCTTTTCCAAATTTTTTCCACTCTTACTATGTTCTTTGACGCCATCTGCTGGATTCTTATCAAAATAATGCCACAAATCTCACGGCGTTATTTTTTAATTCCGTAAAACAAATCTATTTAACCGCGGGGGGGCTGCTGTGTGGAGTTGAATTTGTAGACAAGTCTATGGATCAGGAGGTCATTGATGTTTGTTGGCCAAAATGTAATTACACACCACTGATTTGCACATTAGGCCTACTGCAGTAACATGTGCAGTATTATAGAGCTTCAGCGGTGTCCACAATATTGTCACAAAATTGTCTCTCTCTCTCTTTTTTTTAGCTTTAATGTTAGATCTATTTGATATAATTTTGTTGTGTTTTTTTTTCCTGATGCTTCATTCATTATCCTTCATGACACTCTATGCCCCTTTGGAAGACAGTCTATAGTTAAACTCCATAATGAAATGTGTAATATTTAAATATTTTGTGTTAGGCTATTTAAAAAATGGATACGATGGCCCAGAGTCAGGTTCATCCTGCAGATTGAGGAGTGTTTTTAATTATTCAGGAGGACATGAGCATGGTGGCTGCCGGGGGCGGAGTCTCTGTGCGAGCTGATGGAGGGAGAAGGTGATTGTGAGAGCAAGTACATCGTAACAAGTGGAGCTCCTGGGGGGGGGATTTCAGGGATAAAACTTGGACCAACTTCCCGAGAGGAGATGGAGTAAGCCAAACAACTGATTTTTGTTGCAATCAAAGGTATTTATCATCTTTTAAAATGTTGAGTAGTCTTTTGATTGAAGTTTCAGGAGTTCATATTTACCGCAGTCTCTCTTTTCTTTAAATTCTAAGATAGTATAAACCGCTTATTTTTCTCTCTGTGGTATTTCAGATACTTGAGGCCTTTCATGGCTTGACACTGTCTCGATATAAACTGCAGGAGTAGCTGTAAAAATAGTTGTCAAATCGAAACTAATTAAAATCGAGGACGCTTTATTGGAAGTAGTCTTTATAATCGTCGCCAAACATTTGTTTTTCGCATCTGTTTAAAGGGAAATCTGATTTTATTTAATCGTATCAAATAGTTCCAAAGTCCATTTGTGTGACAGGAAGAAAACGAAAGTCACAGAGAGGTTAATCTTTTAAAACAACCATGTACTGAATAAGAGTGTCTTTTAGCCCAGATCTAATCACCCACAGAAAAAAACTCCCAATGAAAGTTTTTGTGATTTTATATGACACACAGTAGCTATGTCCCACAGTCAGGTGAGCCTACAGATATAGAAATGCCCATTTCCAGCAGTCTTCACTTCTACAGGGTCAAAGTACTTAAGCGGGGAAAAAAGTGAAACTGTATAGTTAGGAAGAAGAAGTACATATTTACTACATGTTGCTCAATCTTAGCAGATTTCCAAAAAACAGAAGTGTTGCCTTGGGGATGCCAAGCTGGCTGAGTTGCCAACACTGTCAGTGTCCAGAAGAAACCGGCAGGCTGTGAGTTTTTGTGTGAAGCTTGTTTTTTGTAATACTTGACTTTTGATTTGTGCAGTTTCCAGCAGAAGTTAGTGGCCATCTTTGTTTTTTAACAGTTCATCAACACATTGAAACTTAGAAACTTATTAGACCTCAAGGAATAAACTCATAAAAACTGGGTTTCGACAGCTAACAGAGCAATTTTGACAGAATGTACCATATAAACTTTTGCAGTTACATAATTCAGATCACCAAGCTCGTGGTTAGTAGGCCTTCCCATTAAAATAAAATCACAACAGAATGACGAAACAATACAGTAAACTCAAACAATGCCATACCTTGCGTGCATTGTATAAGAACATTAAAGAACTCTGTTTTTTTTTTTTTATATCTCCACTGATCTTTCATCACAAGAATCTCACTGGCAGTTTTTATTTTTGTGGAGAGACTCAAACTGCATCTAAATGAGGATTTTCTAACTTCATGCTGCTCACAGATTTAGCAGTTTGTTTTTTTAGTTTGGTTCTTTTTCCACAAAACAAACAGAACAAACTTGTTTGAGCAGAAGGGGTCAATAAATATGATCAACTTGAACTTATTGTGAAGTGGCATTATTGTCACTTGAGGGAAACTGAAATTCTGCAACCTTTAAGTAATGCAATGTTGATAATCAATAGTATTATAAAATGAGAATGTTACAGTAGTCATACAGATTTACCAGAAAGAGTTTTCATTTAAACCGCATCTTCAGCAGAGAAGAAGAGTACTTGTAAAGATTTCCAACCCTCCCTCATGAGAGAGCCTGTGTTTGCCTGTAGGCAATGAATATAATGAAGGCTTTAACAACACAACTTAACATATTTTTCCTTTTTTTGACATGTACAATGCTTATGAGTTACTCAGATAAACCCCCAGGCAATCCACATGGCACAAAAGACTGAATCAATAATGAACACATACTTTTAAGTTAGTCTGCAGCGTGCACTATTCTGATATTGTCTCCAGTATCCATTAGGAGCTATCAATAAGAGAGGCAAACCTGCACTGTTGATGTACAATGTATAAGAACATAATCACCTCACTGTAACTGGATCTGGTCTCCTTTTTTCAGAGGACACAGTGGCTGCATGTGTTCAGTGCGAAACCCTCCCTCGTCAGGCCGATAATAGGCATGCAGAGCAGGGAACAGGTGCTGTTTGCCGACTTGTTTGCAGCCCTTGAATAGTCCTTTTGTGTGCTGACCCATCCCAGATCCAAAGCGGTGTAAAGAATAGGTGACCCACTGAATAATTATTCTTTGTGGATGCTGGCTTTTTGGGTTTTTTTCCTTAGCTGTTTATGTAAAATGTGGAGACGAGTGAGTCATACAGTCAAAATCAGGAGACAGTGGAATGCCTGACATGTCAAAGTTATAAAAGGCTTTAACAGCTGTAAAAATCTGATAGCCTCGATCCCATGTGGTTCTAAATTGTCATTATGCAAAGTCTCTCCATTTAACATTCAGGAAGTTTGTAAATGTTTAAACAGCCCTCTGAAATGTAGATTAATGTTGCTTCTTCGCTGACAGTAAACACTTAAAGTGTATTGCACTTGGTGGCACTTTCATAAACACTAATAACTTATCATGTATAAAATCGCAGCCATTTGTATCCAGCTTCATTCCCACAGTCCACTGTGTGTCTTTCTGCTTGTTGCAAATGTGGCCTATTCAAGAGTCCATGAGCATATCTGGAATTAACCTTCAGCAGGTTTGTGCTAACATTAGGTCCTGATATCTATCAATTATTCATCGTGTTCTGCTCTGCCTGTTCAAATCTAAATGTGTCTCACCATGGAAACAGCCTTGTAGCTCCACCAGAGGGTGTTGGTTTCAGCGGCCATGCAGACTCCAGCCTGTTTTCCCAGTTTGGGCAGTTCTCCTCAACATTGGCATACATGAAACAAACTCAGTACATCCATCCAATCATCTGTTTTTTTCTTACTCACTTCAGAGTCAGTTAGGGAGATTGAGACTGTCTCAGCTTGCTTTGGGTGAGAGGCAAACTCAATACATTTGGTCATTATTTTTTTTGATTGCTTGTTCAATCTAGACATTAGCTCAGTTTTAGTTGATATGAAAATTAAACTTATGTGAAAGTTGATCAAAGCTGGTTTCTGTCTTTTTGTTCCGCCATTGAATTGTTGATGCACTTTTTTGGTTGTTTATTATAATATTACAAGGTAGTTTAGAACTTATAATGAACTTTTAAGCTACAATAACATAATAAATCTAGGCCCATAACAATAAGGTACATACAAGTAATATACTGTAGCTTACCGCTGGTTTAGTAAAGTTTAAGCATTTTACATAAATAATTAGCCAATGTCCCCCTCACAGTGTAGAGAAGTAATATAGCTTCTAAAAGTTTAAACACCTAAACTCTACAGATACTGGTTGCTGTTGTTGATACATGTCCAAATATTGCAGTTCTTCAGATTGAGAGTCTGCAGTCTTATTGGTCAGTAAACTAAATAGACAATTAGTGTTTAAAGTGAAGGCAGAGTTACACTTACGCATGACTTCCTGCTCCTACTGCATTATGTAAGTGGTCCGTAAGTGGATGTGGATGCAACTTGAACTATGATCATACAGTGACTCAGCAAGCATGTCTTTTTTTTTTTGTCATATGTAGATAAAGAAATGCAGCATGTTCTTCTAAAAGTCAACTAACACATTTTCAATGACTGGCTAGAGATGTCAGCTGAAATTATGGTATTACTTGTCAGTGTGCTTTTGACACTAGAGGGTGCTCTATTACTATAACATCCTTTCCTACCTAAATTCATTCACAGTAGCACCACATCATGATACAGTAGCTTCTGTTTCAGAAGCCTTTGAACATTCGTGTTTCTGAAGCCTTTTGTATTGCTGTAAATACGTTTATTGAGCTAAAGTTAACTTAAAGTATTTGCACATTTGCACAAAAGCTGCACATGCTCATTAGAAATCAGACTAAAGGGGCCTGTTTAAAGAAAATGTGTTTTTAGGGTTTCAGTGCATAGATATTTGGGTGTGATTTTCTTTTCTTGTTTTTGGTGGTATGAGTTAAAATTATTTTTTGAAAGTCCAAAACAGGACGCATGTCTTCAGATGTTGTGAAGATAGGACTTTGCTTTGCTTGTATTTTACTCTGACAACATGATGGTGTTTTTAAGTAGGTCAGGAGGATCAGGCTCATAGGTGCATGTAAATCAGACTCTGTAGAAGAGGCAGAATCCTGATGAATGTACTTGCAGCTGAAAAAGTATTTTGTAGTGTTTTCTTTAGGCTGATGTTTTCTTTGATGGGTGATATTACTGCTGGACTCATTACTTTGGGGAAAGACTTGTTGCCAGGGGCTCCCTGTTGTTCTGTTATTCTCTTTGACAGGATCCAAGCCTGCATGTCAGTAGACCATGAAGATAGTTATGTCTGGGTGTGATGTTTGGCATTTTAATTGTGAACACATTTTTTGTTCACTGAAAAAACATACAAATGGTATAGAGTATAGGCTGTTTGTTTCGTTGTTTCTTCCTAAAACAGAAAACGCCTTTATGTCACGTACATACACAGGGTGTTTGTGTTACTGATGTAGGTCAGACTAGGAAAAACTGGTTCATGTAATAGGTGTGTCCAGTTAGTGTTCACTTTAGTTTTCAGTTCCTTGAAAAAGACTGACTAGAGCACAAGCTGCAAGCTATATGAATGTTTCTCTGGATTTATGTGTTTATTACTTGGTGGTGGTTTCAGAGGTTTTTTCTCAGTGATGCTATCCATGAAGGAATAATACATTAGGAAGACAACATGAGACCTAAAGCAAATTCACAGATTGTGTGCTGAACTAATGGAACCTGTTTTGTGAAGCAACTGGAAGATCTATTTGTTTGTCAAACACAGAACAAACAGAGAAGTTGTCAGACAACATTTAAGTATTGTCATGTTTTTCAGCATTCTCATAAGGATTCATGATCATTTAAGAAATGAGTTTCTATCTAATTATCACTGCCAGGGGCAAGACATGTCTATTTAGACAAATACAGGATATTTATTCAGTGCTGCCTCATGGGCATACAGTAGGCAGGGATGTTGTGGCTGTCAGCGCAGCCTCTTTATTCCCCCCCGCCCTCTTCACTTATAACTTTGCCCCTCTCTTCTCTGCCTCTTGCCTTTTTTGCTGAATAGAGGAGGGGCTGTCTAAGTAATTCAAGACCTGCCCAATTCATGAATGTTACTGTAAGTTGCTGAACTGCCCTGACAAGTGCTGTGGTTAAAACATGTTAGTGGACTGAAGCTGACAGCACTGGAACCATTTCTGCACAGCAGAAATTTAGTGTCCAGCAACCACAAAGAACTACGTTTGTAACGAGGGAAAGGGAAGAGAAGAAATTAAAAATTATACTTCAAAAAGCGTGGAAACAACCTGGCATTACTTCAAATGACTCCTTTAGAAGAATGAAAGAAGTAGTGTTGGGCTTCCTGCCATCCAACATGTCTTCAGGGGAGAGTGCTGTGAGAGAAATGGCTGAAAGTGAGACAGATTGTTCTGAGGGACTGGATGAGATTGCTCTGGGGCGCATTGCCAGCTTACCTCTGGATCCATTCCCACCCAAGGACTTCAGGGGGAAGTTTAAAAAGATGCGCCATAAGAAGAGGCCCACTATTCTTGAAAGTAGGTGCTGCTTTGACACTGTGAAGGTGTAGTAATTTCCTAAGTAATCTGTGTAAAATGTGATTTTGGAAATATCTGGTGTGCAAACAATACCAGTGTTTCAGCCACTCATGCCATCACTTTGTGAAATTCCTCACCTCCTCGTTGTATTTCTCATAGTTACACAGGAATCCAATGACTTGTTAATAATGGAGAGAATTCATCACATAATTTTTTATATTATGTAGGAAAGCTCGTTGATAAATTAGCTGCAGTTTTTATAGACTTTATGTCTTAAGTAAAATCTTCAACAGGGAAATAGAAATTACTTAAATAAAAACAAGGACATTAAAGAATATTTGAGGAAGGAAAAAAGAACATGAAGAAATGAGGGGCACCAGGGGCATGCAGTGAGTGTAGGAGGGAGTAAAGAGTTTCAAGTTGATAACCACAAAAATGGCTGAACTAGACAGACATATTTCACATTCCTCACCTTCATCAGAGCTTGATAATGTCTATAATAAATGCTTAATGTGTCAGAGGCTCTGCCCACTTAAAGCCTAATCAAGGAAAGATGTTTACAGTCATTTTTATAATCAGCAGTGCATTTCTGATTTATCATCTTCTCTTTGGGTGTTTTGTTAGTGAGCATGACTTGTAGAGAAGGTGCCAATAAACAACTGAAAATATGGCAATTATGAGAGTATTAGACTTGTTAACTTCTTAAGAAGTGTCACTGATCCTAGCCAGTGTGCCAGAGACTTTGACCGTGGCATGGTTGTTGGTGCCAGACAGGAGTGTTGCAGAAACTCCTTATCTGCTGGGATTTTCCAGCACAATCAACTGTAGGGTTTACAGAGAATGATCCAAAAAAGAGAAAATATCCAGTGAGCAGCAGTTCTCTGGGCGAAACTATCTTGTTCATGTCAGAGGTCAGAGGAGAATGACTGGACTGCTTCAAACTGATAGGAAAGCAACAGTAACTCAAATAACCACTCGTTACAGCCAAAGTATGCAGAAGAGCATCTCTGAAGGCACAGCAGATGGGCTTTAGCAGCAGAAGGCCACTCCTGTCAGCTAAGAACAGGAAACTGAGAGTACAGTTTGGACGAGCTAGAAAAACATTTCTTGGTCTATCACCATTTCAGGCTAATGGTGGCAGTATGATGATATTTTCTCAGCATACTTTAAACCCCTTAGTGCCAACTGAGCACTGCTTAGACACCACAGTCTACCTGTTTATTGTTTCTGATCATGTCCATTCCTTTATGACCACAGTGTGCTCATCTTCTGATGGCTGCGTCCAGCAGGATAACGTGCCATGTCACAAAGCTCAAACCATATCAAACTGATTTTTTGGTAACAGTGACTTCACTGTACTCCACAGTCATCAGATCTCAATCCAATAGACCACCTTTGGGATGTGGTGGAAGACGAGATCCATATCATGGATTTGTAGCTGACAAATCTGTATCAACTGTGTGATGCTATCATGTCAGCATGGACCACAATCTCTGAGAAATGCACCTTGTTCAATCTATGCCACATAGAATTAAGGCAGTTCTGAAGGTTTAAAAGGGTAGTAGCAGTACTAGCAAAGTGCAACGAATGAAATGGCCAGTGAGTGTATTCTTTTGATGTTATTTTACGTTTTAGATATTTGAAAGAACACACATTACTACTCTTCAAATTTCATGACTGCCTCTAAAACAATACAAGCAACTCCTGTAAACCTTTCACCATCACTGTTTGTAAGCAGTGTTTTTGGATCAAGAAGTAAAAATTTGTTATGTTTTTTTTTTACTGTATCCAGGATCTTAAAATTATCAACTTGACCCAAAAATGTTTAACATAAGCCTGAAAGTAGCTGCGTGCTGTTGTAGTGGTTGGTATTTCCTGTGTTTCCTTTCTTTAATTCCTTTAATGTAAATTCTGAGATTTCTTCATAAGTCTACATTTACTTTGACTTCTCAGTGTTCACCAGACTTGTCAAAAAATTAGGGAATTGAATAACTCTTTGCATTTCTGAGACTCCAGTCAAGCTGACCAAGCAAATATGTTTTAAAAACTCAATTTAGTTTGCTTTTCTTTAGGAATTGACCGTGCATGGTTAGTCATGTCTGATTAGAGAATGGAAAAGTAGTTTTAATCAATTTTCCTGTTAAAAATAGTGCTCGGCTTGACCAGTTAGTTGTTACTTTGAATTGAGGAGATGTTTGCTGAGAGGGCAATGATACAGGCAACATGTGAAGATCTGCTTATTAACAAATTATTTATCTAAAGGTTTATCTAAACACAGTTTAACCATTTAATATTTAATGTTGTGACATTACTCTCTTAAAGAGAGCAAAAGTAAATAATAGAAGTCAGAGAAACCTCCCCCTTTAATGTAGATCTCGTAGATTATCGGTCTGTTAATCTTTTGTGACTAAATCTTTTGTGAATAAATAAATAAGTGTGTAAGGAAGTATACAATACAATACAACCCCCATAAATGATCGCTTGAGTCAACAGCGCCTTTTACTAAGTTGTGTATTTATGTCATGACACTTGAAAAACTGCTGTGGGAGGGAGAGATTATACAGTAACACAATGTGTAGTACACTTGAGTACACCAAGCAGAAATGCCCTATATGACTCTACAATCACATTACTACAGACACAACCAAACACTACTGTAGGATACCTGAGCCTCTGAAATATATGTTTACCACTGCCACAGCCAGTAGTGGCTTCTCCATCACGGAGTGTATTATGTAATCAAGTGCAAGTGGCTGTCACTTGATGGACAGACAGAATTCTGATAGGATTATCCTAAGAGCACTGAGAGGCAGTGGAGGAAGGGGGATTGGAGGATGTGTTTATAGTCCATATGGTTAACCCACAGGTGACATGCATCTGCTTTCCACATACCAGAATAATGTAACTATTGAATGGAAAAAAGCAGATAAAACCTTGTTTGCATTTTATTAAAGTTTGTCAAAGAGTAAAAACAACTTATTGACATCTATAAAACATTAATTTAAAAAAACTCTGCTGGTATTTTTTGGGGGTAATACAAGTCTCCTTTTGTGAGATAAATTGTCTTGATCTTGAAGAGTTTTTTTCCTTTGCCGCTCACTTTTCAGCTCTGACAGCAAAAATATATTAATTTTTTTGTGTATTTTCAGTAATGCTGATAACAGTATAGATGAGTCTATTGCATGATTTTAAATATAGTGGCAATAGTGCTGAAACTATTACTTGATTAATGTACAGTAAATTTGTTGAATATTTTATTATTTAAGAAGAGTTTCTATTAAGCCAAAATAACAAACAATTGGCACCTTTTCTCTGTTTTATGTGAGTATAAGCGATTGCTTTTTCAAGGTTTGTGGACTATTAGTGGGACAAATAAAGAAGTTTTAAGATGTTACACTGGACTATGTAAACATGTGACAGAGCTGCAAAAAAGAGGATTTACAAAATGTGATTGATTATTTAATTTGGGTGCTGTGAAGAACCGAATGGTCTAAAATCTCATTCTCTGCATTGAGTTGATTCTATCAGCTGGCTGATCACTTAAGAGTCCTCTTTTTTTCACACACCCAGATATAATGTGTCATACTTCCTGCATTCTCATCTCCTCTGTCAGTGGTCGTGACCTAACAGATTTTCTCAGTCATCCTGAAAGACGCACATGCCCAGTGCTCTCATCATTATCAGGCCCTGCACGCAGACAAACAGTAGTTATTATTAACTGCTCTCCCCTAAGAGGATTGCTTCCTGCACTCTCAGCCTCCACGCAGTTATTTAAAGGGAGCTTGCACTGCCGCCCACTGCCTGCCACAGCTTTAGAGAGAGAGAGAGAGCGAGAGTAGAGGGAGGGAGGGAGAGAGAGAGAGGGCTGATAGCCAAGGACAGGACACAAGAGGAGGGGTATAGCAGTGCTGGTGTGTTTTCTCAGGGTCTTGTCAGCACAGCATTGTGTGCGTCACAGAGAGGTGACAGCAGGCAGTACCTGCTGGTCCCAACCTAACTGCTGCTGTTGCTGCTACTGGAGGGAAACCACATATAGAGAAAGAAACAGGAAGCTACAGCCATGACCAGCCAGCAGGACTCAGGCTTCTTTGAAATCAGCATCAAGTCTTTGCTGAAGTCATGGAGTGGAAGTGAGTAGCAGTTTGTTGTTATTGTAGTGCTCACCTGACAGAGCTGAATGACTGTTGGTAACGTGACTTTATAGCCTTGTGCTGCTTCTTGGTGCAAATTGAGCTGAGCATAATTTTATAGTTTTGTATGCCAGAAGCTGCAAACTTAATATACTTGTAGTAACAGTGCACCACACTTGAAACAGCGTTTTAGTTGTCTCTTAGCAACAGCCAGATACATAACTTTATCAAGAGCTACCGGTTACGAAATTGGTCATTACACAACGGCTTATGCTACAGGTTTTGCTGATGGTGATTCTGCATCTGATCATCTTTAAATTGTGGCCATATTTCGCTTCTAAACAGAGCCAGAATAGCTCTTATTAAGTACAAGGACACAGTAATAGGATTAGTGGAGGTTCAGCTTGGTTGCATCTTCTGTCCAAAGCTCACAGCTTCACTGCCTTCCAGTGAACCCATCAGAGTGGGATGACATGCTTTCCTGCTTCAGATCATGGTGTTATTCTGTTTTATGTGAGGTGTGAGAGGTGGCCTACAGAATGGATGCAAAACTAGTGAAAAAGCCCAAAGTGTATGCGTGTGTGCTCAATATGTGGATTGCCACATTACATTGATTAATACCTAAAGTGAGAAATGTTTGCAAGCCAGCTGCATGACTCGAGAAGTGTGCATTAGCAATTTAATCTGAATGTAAAGACAAACCATCGAACAAGCTTTCCCTTTCTGCACACTAAACATCGAACCATCCCCTGATGATGTTGCATAATCCTCACAGTGGGTCAGTTCGCTAAAGTGATAAAGGCACAGGCAGTCATTGTACTGTATCAGCATTTAACATTTTCATTAAATTTGCTCTCTGCTCTAATCTCATCTCTCTGCTTCCATTCTCACAAGCTGTTATATAATATATCACAAGATGGCAACAGAGACAGTGTAGCTAATAAAGATTCCTATGAAAACACTTTTTTTTCTGCTAGGTGTAAGATACAGTGGCTGCTAATATGGAATTTGAGGAAATATATATATTTATTTATCTATTTTCGTTACATACAAAAAGATAATTTTTGGATTTGTGCCTGGAACCATCTGTAAGTGTATCAGTGTGTGTGCGTGGGCACAGGGTTAATAATCACAAACATTTTTGGATTCCAGATTTTGATAAGTCAGTGCGTCCAGTGCTAATAAAACAGTAACAAACAGCAGCACAGAACTGGCATTGTGCAGCAGCTGCATCAGGTTTGTTGTTCAATGTGCCTGAAGGCCAATCCTCCATCAGCCAATCGGAGCAGGAGGTGAGTTGCTGGGATCTGGGTACAGCGGTGCTCCTCTGATAAGTAGTCAAACATGTTGTTCAGTTACAAGTTATTTTCTTTTCTGCCATTTTTTTAAAGTTACTATTCAGTTTTTATCTCATATTTTGCCTTAAATCCTTGAATCATTCTTTTTCCTTCCTTTTTTAGCTTTTTGTAGCAGCATGCTGTACAATAACCACTCTATTTTTGAGAAGCTGAAAGTAGTATTTCAACAGCAACTAAAATTATCCGTAGAGGAATCCATTATGTTTACTTGAAAGAGACAGATGTGGGCTTTTTTAACCAGGACTTATATAATTGGCCTGAAATGCTCTCTCACAGCAGGCGGCAGTTTCCTGCATGATGTCAGCTTGCTAAAACAGGGCCGATGGTCAATAGTTTGTGACCATCATTTTAAGCTGCTTTTCACAGAGGTCTGTAATCACTCTCCTCTCACACTCTCTCTCTCCAGTTTTTGAAACACTAAAGCTGTGAAATAGTGAAAATGTTAGTATAGTAATTTTGTTGCGCCATTTGTCTCTCTTTCTGTTTCTTCAAGTCCAGAGAGATTTGAATTAATGATTGTAGAAATGTCACCGTTTTTTGTAGGCATCCATGGAATATTTTAGCAAATTGGGTTGTAAATGAAATGTTCTGTCCTAATTGGAATTTAATACAGAAATATAGTCAGTGTGGCACATCTGGCTGGCTAGTAGTTACTCCAGGTCCTTTGATCTAAAACTTTATGGCCTATTCAATTTGTCACTTCATTATTAAAACTCCTTTTTAGTTGAGTAACTAAGAATGTTGCCCCTTTATTCCCAGCCTGGAAGAATAGTATACTGTATACATAAGGCTAATACTTTGGGAGCTCCCTTTTCTCACTGCTAACTCTTAAAAATGCAGTGTCAGCGTTACAGAAGTTGAACAAAGTTTCCCAGAGGTCTGTATCGATACTGGAATTTCTGGTCCAGTTTAAGAGGTCAGAAGTATCTGAATATCCAGCCACTCTGTTGACAAACTACTGCTTAAAGACATTGTTTACTCAGCGGGGATGTCTCTGTGGACTGCATGTTTTATGTGTGTGTGTGTGTGTGTGTGTGTGTGTGTGTGTGTGTGTGCAAGAGAGACACTTGTCAGCCTGTTTGCATTGTCCTCCAGGGAGTACCACCATGCCCAGGGTGTTTCCAGCATGGTGATGATGTAATGCATGCTGTGCCTGAGCTCCTTGTTTGCAGAGTCACATGTCGTGTCTCAGACTTTGTACAGTGCCAAGAGCAACAGACACAAGCTTGATATGCACACTGGTTCTTTTCTTTACCTCTCGTCTCCAGTTTAATATTTTGGCATGGGAAAATTTAGATATAATGATAAGTTCATCTGATTTTATCAAATGTGTAACATGCTTTAGAAATCTGGCATGTTAAACCACAGACTGTTGCTGGAAGGTTGCTTGAAACCTTTGCCTTAATGACTTTAGTTCTTCTATAAATCAAAAGTTGTCAGACTTTAAGGGAAGTGCAGTGAAGCAGTGCCTGGTCAAGATGGTGTTTACACTCTGGTTGTCTGTACCTCGTGGTTTTGCATCACAGATACGCGGGGGGGGGGGCTCTGTCAGTATAGTGTTTACTCCTGGATAAATATAGTCACCAGACTATGCCACCATAGCATGTTGGACCTCATCACTGTGCTGTGCCTCAGCTAAAAATTCCCGCCTGACCTTTACTGTTGGAAGGCACCGGGTGGTCACAAGGCTGGAGGAAGCCATAGCAGAAGTCACTCACAGAGAGAAAGAGAGAGAGAAAGAGAGATCTAGAGATTGTGTGGTCTCCCATACCAAACACTACTCCCACTTTTTAAAACACACCCGCTGTTGGCTCTGTGCACCATGGAAACTCTAACCAGAAGGACAGAGCCAGCTGACACACAAGGCATGGAAGTTGGTGGATATTACTAGCGAAGATTTGTCTTAAATCTGGACAACCCTGGATACCATATCCTCCTTCCCCACTATGGACGGGACAGCTGTGTGCTGGAGTAAGGCCAGCGTCATTAGCTTCATCAAGGGTCTGGGTAGGTGCTGACTGAATTACCACGAGTGAGGGAAGCATGTTCTGAAAGCCATAAAAGGTTGTTACAAATGCTGGGCATTCCTTGAGAGATGTCCGAATGCTTCATGTCCTGAAAAGACCTGGAGAAGAAAACCTGTTTACTGGTACCAGCTTCTCCAACTTCTCTTATGCAATTTGTCAGTGTTGCATAATTTGTGGCGCTTCGAAAAATGCTCATTACGTGTTTGCTCATCTCCTCTCCTTATCATTTTGTGTGCAATGTGTAAAATCTCAATTGCCATTTAAGTTTTGGCAGTTTATTTGAAGTTATTTGTTAAAAATTAATAGATTTTAGTAACGCAGTTAAGACACATTTTTTTAAGCTTCTTTTGAACCTCTCAACATTTATATGCAGGAAAACCTTAATGTTTTGGCTCTATCATTTGGCTTGCAACAAAACGAAACTCTTGAATTATTTGGCTAGTTGTCTTGCTTTAGCTTTTTGTCTTGTCACAACTTTGCTAGACCAAATTATTACATTTCAAGACTTATTTACAGACCTATAGTAGACATGGTAATTCTACATCTATCAGGAAAAAAGGATAAATTAATTTTTAATTAAAAGGATAAATTAACTTTTCATTATACATTAAAAAAATGAATACTTTCAGGTAAAACATCTTTCAGGTTTTTATGGTAAGGTGTGCTCATTTAAAGAAATATTTGTCTTACATTAATTTAGTCGTGTAGCACTGCATATAACACTCTCAGGGAAATCTCTCCATATGACTGTCACTTTAGATAAATATGCAGCAAAATGTGAGGGAGAGATCTGTAATTTAACCATAAATAAAACAAAACTAGAAAAATCTGACTGGTGTTAGATATGTGACTTTGACAGATGTTCAGGCTGGCCTTCACTGTTGCTGATTTCTGTGATTTCTGTCCAGATGTATTTATTACATGCACGTGCACACGTTTACAGCCTCAAAAGCTGAAGAAAATGTGGTTCTCATTGTAAGCCAGTAGCTGTGTTCTGTGCTTTGAATATTTGACACCAAACCCAGGCAGTTTGTGAGGCTGGCGTGTGGTTAAAAGTTGTAGAGTTTAAGGCTAAATGAAAATGTCGCACTTCTAAAGAAATGTTTTTATGCATTTCTTTACTGTATTTAGCATGTTTGTGTTTGAGTTCAATACCAAGGTTAAAGTATTAATTTGTGAGCTGGTTCATGGGTTTAAGTGGCCCAGAAAAGCCATCCGTTATTAAAGGTGAGCCATATCATAACACTGACTGAAGGATGGTCACATGCACAAGGTTTTTGTTTCCCTCATAGGACAGTGACAACTTTGGTGCAAAACCAAAACACCAGCTGCCAGGCCATGGCGTTTTAATTTCCATATGTGCTCTGTTAACTGTAGCAGGAGGAAAGAAACAGCAGACTCAGGGCAAGACGGTGCCCTTTGGACAGTCTTACTGAGGAATGCTCAACATGTTGGGAACTTTTTGTCCATGTTTGGAAACTTCTCAGCAAGACCCTGTTCGGTGAACTCTTTTCCTCTTGTGGCTGATCCTGTCTCACTCATTGTGCTTGATTTGGCAATGTTTTACTTAATGAAATTGTTTCCCATCTTGTTCTTTTTGTGTCTCGTCCGCAGCCTCACCCGTGGGGAACGGATACAATAAACCTCCCATCCCTCCAGTCTGCTGTCCTCAGGGAGAAAAAGGTCCCCCTGCCATGATGCCCATCACCATTGATCCAGAGAGCAAGCCAGGCGAATACGTCCTCAAGAGCCTGTTTGCCAACTTCACCTCCATGTCCGAGCGCAAGATCCGGATAATCATGGCTGAACCGCTGGTGAGTGGGCAGAGGGTTACTGCTCTTGGTTTCCTGTAGTGATTAGTTGATGTTGTTTAGTTTATTTTACCGCCCAGTGAAACTAAAAATGTATTACTAAAGAATGTTATATTTATTAAAAAAGCAAAGCTTAGAGTAAAAAATAACCCCAGATTTTCTTTTCTTGTTTACTACCCTGTAAATCATCTCCTAGGCCTTTGTGGGTGTTCTGACCCCAGATTATAAATCGCTATAACAGTTTGAGAGAGGATGCCGGAGACAGGCCTGACACATCTTGTTTGACTGTAATGAATTACAAGTGGTGAAGGATCTTTTAACTACTTCTGAGAAAATAAAGTTTAAGTAATCATTTAAAAACACACACACACAATCCAGGTAATCAGAAGTACAGAAACTTAATTACGCTATTTACAAACATCTCATAAAATTAATTAAGAATTTTACTAAATGATTAATGCTCAAGATGATTGTCCCTTACCAAAGAACTTTTGTTCTGTTGGTCAGGCAAAAGAAGACATTTGAAGACATCACCTTTGTGTCTTGGAAAACATAATGAAGTTTTTGCACTATTATCTGGCACTACAGTCACACTAGGAAAACAATGGTTGCAGACTGTGGCACGACCAAAATTATTCTGACCACATGCAACGAATTTATAATCTCGCTGCCTTTGAAATGGTTGCTTTGAAGACAGAGACCAGGTATGCGACGACTAGCAGTCAATGGCAATTCTCAAAGAATCTTTGTGTGTCAAGACAGCGATGAAATGCCAATAAGACAGAGTCAGTCTGCTATCGGTTTACGACTGAATGGTGTCAAGTTGGCAATTACATGTAGTCAGTTTATAGGAACCTCGGCAACCTTGCTTGTACGTAGGACTGTAACCAGAATGCAACCAGTTGGCAATCATCTGCAGACTGACTCAGAGTGATTGAAACATGTTGGCAATGTGTTTGTATTTATAAATTAGATGTAAATTATTTGCAAACCTTTGGCAACCTGTCTGAAAGTGATTGCAGTCGAGTCTGAGTCAGACCACGATTGTTTGGAAATAAGGTTGCCTCCCACCAGACGACCTATGTAATCACCTTGCGATTGAAAGTGGTCCCCCAGAGGTTGAGGGTGTTTCATGCTCACCCTCTGGGCCAGCTGATCACCAGCTGGTCACTGCAACTACTTGCAGTTGGTCTCCAAAAGCAAAAAAATTACTGTCGCTGTGAAGTGGAGAGTCCTCCTCTTCAGGTTTCATTTAACTTCAACATTCATATTTTCATAGAAAATTACATGCAGTCTGTATTTTAATTAAGTTGCTCTCTGAGCATTTATTCATTAATGTAGGAACCCACCATAAACTAATTTCTAACTGTTCTGACTTTGTATTTATGTTGCAACTAAATATTTCTGGAAAATCAGATGAAGGTAAAAGCTGGCAATAAAATCTTCAGGAGACTTTTTGTCCAGTGGAGGTTGGACCCGGTCTGTGGGGCCAAAAACAGCTGTCACAAATAATTCTGTGGACAGAAAGTCAGACAGGTGTGTTAACGTGGGCACCACTCACCACCTTCTCCCAGAACCACGTCAGTATCTTATAAGTGCTACCACCATTCGCCAGTCATCATCATACATTTTGCTTTACATCCTACGGTATTGTTGAATTCTTTGCCACACATAGTGACACTTCCATGTGATTTTTAGCAGGTCTGATAAATTGTGAGTTTACTTGTGGCCTTGCATTATTGAGGCTGCTGTGGACATTCTGTCTTCAGTTTTAGGTGCTGTGATTTATGGGAAGCTGTTAGTCACCAGCTTCGGTTTGCAGGGAAGTGTTAATTACCACAGGGAAAGTGTGTAGCCCCTCGTTTCATTCTGTTACCCTCCAGAGGACTGCAGGGAGGATGTGACTCTCGTGGTTTTTCCTCTCAGTGGAGACCTGGCTGAGTAATTTGTTTTAGTCTTCTCTTGTAGTTTTTCCACTGTTGTTGTGAATTTATTTATCAGAATCCATCATGGTCATTGATCTGTAGTGACCATTAGTTAGGTTAAAGCAGAGAAAAGGCACATTCAATGTAGGTTACAAAATACATTTATAAATGAAAAAAAAAAATGCTTTAAATCTGTGAAGAGTCAGGCTGCACCAAATGGCAGTCAAATCTTTAAAAGCCACACCGAGCAAGAAGCATTGACTTTTCTGTCATTCCAGCACAGATGGGCTTCTCAGATTCAAGCATTTGTCTAAAAACTAAAAGGTTCATCAGACCATGGAGCTTAGCTGGTGTTCCAGCTGTGAGAGAGAGAAAGAGAGCATTATGACCAGCCCACGCAATGTCGATGTGACACAGATCACACAGTTAGCTTTTTTGGATTAATCAGCAATTGAAGTGCTGTGATTTGCTGCCTGGCTGATGACAAAGCAATAGGGAGTTTCTGGAAAAGCAGGGTAGCAAAAAGGCAAAGAAAGGCAGATGTTTTTAATTGAACAAGGATAAAGGATAGAGGTAGAAGGATGCTGTTGTGTGTTTTACATCAATTGGCCCTTAAATCAGGCCTGTGTTGTGTGATGGAACGTCGCCTAAAATGGTGTAATTATCTTTTAAAAAATTAAACCCTGGTATTTTTTTTACTTGCTAGCACTTTACCAAAGGTTTTAGCGAATATTGGTGTGTTTTGGATGTTTTCTACACATATGAAACCAGATAGCAATTTTATTATTATTTAATTTATTTTGCATAATTCTTAAAACTCCAGAAGTGAGTGTCAGACAGTTAAACCATCCGTATTACCGTATTTTGTTCTTTAAACCCAGTAATAAAAAGGATGTGTGATTATGAACTGAGGGCAACAGGACTGTCTCTTTCCAGGAGATGGGTGCACTGAGAACTAAACCCTCTTGAAGGCTTTTATCTCAGATGATAGAAGACTGTAATAATAGGAGCTGTCATAAATGTCCCATCTCTAATATTGAAAGTGACCCTGCCTGCTCATGCCAGGCAACAGACTGATTGATGGCCCTCTCATTAGCTGGGCTGTGATGAGTCCCTGTTCAGAAATACTCCTCAGTCTTCAGATAGTTATACATTTTGGACCACACTTCAAAGAACTTTTTTAACTGTATTATTGAGAAAACAAGGTTGTAAAATGACTGTCTTTTTCTGCATTTTCAGGAAAAGCCATTAACAAAGTCACTACAGCGGGGAGAAGATCCTCAGTTTGACCAAGTAAGTGCATAGAAATGTGGGGAGCTAGGACCAACTGCTCACTAGACAAACTATTCATTTTACCTGTAACATAACCACATTAGATTATATTTTTATTCTACACAAAAACCTCCAAGTGAATATATATAAAAGACCAACATAGAGGTAACTGTGTTACCTCTCCCAGTTGGAAAATAAGCACATCTTAGATACTGCTCTAGTATGATGCACTGCAGCCTGAAAGAGTTGATGGTTGAAAGCCCAGCTCACATCCCAAAAGGTCTTTCAGATCCAGTCAGGGGCAGGAGTGTTTACCTTGACAGCTGGCACTGCCTCAGCACTAGGTGTGTCGAGCAGGTCTGTGGCTTTGCAGAGAAGGCCCTTTCACAGCCACAGAGGTATGTTTGTGCTGCTGCGCAAGGCCATTCAGCAGCTACACAGAGCCAGGATTCTTCTCCAGCCTTGTGCTGAATGAAGGGCTCGCTGTGTTCCCCAGTCCCACCAGACTCTCCTCCCTTCCTGTGTGCCCGGCCCGTTCCTTCCTTTCGCTCTCCCTTCCCCAAGACTGAGGGAGGCAGCCCCATGGGCACTGTGTCTTTCTGCATAGCCCCAATAAGAACCAGCTCACCCTTCAATCTCAGTTCTCTTTCTTAATGTTGCTTTTACTTTACTTAAAAGCTGCCTCATTTCGCCCTACTCCATTTATTGTTTAAATGTTTGAAACATGATGAAATACAAATTAATCCTAGTTTGCTGTTGGAATTTATGTTGAAATTGCTGTTCAAATAAACAAAGGAAACACTGATTGGCATCTTTTACTTTGGTATGTGGACCGCTAAATCCAAATTTGCATTTGCACTATGTATGTCTTGCTCTCCTAGTTGATAAGCACCATGAGCTCTTTGGCTGAATACAGTCTCCCCTCCATCCTCCGCACTTTGTTTGACTGGTACAAACGGCAAAATGGACTAGAGGAGGAGTTGCACGAGTACCGCCCAAGAGCCAACACCAAGTCTAAAAAGTGAGAAGAATTAAACAGATTTCTGCATGCAACCATGAGTCATTTGTAGAAAATGTAACAAAACAATGGTGAGGCTCAAGTTTACTGTATGATTGTAGCAAAGCTGTTTTTGTATCTTCTCTCTAACAGTGATGAGCAGCAGAGAGATTATCTACTTGAAAGGAGGGATTTGGCCATTGATTTCATCTTCTCTCTTGTACTTATAGAAGTTTTGAAACAGGTGACTTGACTAAACTCTCTACTACACAAAATCTACTTGGATTATCCTATAATTTTATCAGGTTCTTTGATTTATTGCTGCGGACAAAATAAACCTAATGTGGCAGGTATTTTGAGATGATCTTTTTTTCTGTTGATTCTTAACCAGATGCCGCTCTACCCGACCCTTGACAGTTTGGTGAATGAAGTCATTAACTTAGCCTTTAAGCACTTTAGATACAAAGAGGGGTAAGCTCTCATCTGTCCTTACACGGTTTATTTTTCTTTCATAGTCTCTTTAAAGTTAGCTTTTTTTTGCATAATATATTGTTTCCCTGCAGGTATCATGGTCCGAACACTGGCAACATGCACACTGTAGCAGACCTCTATGCTGAAGTCATAGGAGTATTAGCCCAGTCCAAGTAAGGCACAAATCAGAACAATGGTTTTAATTCACTATTACTGGCTGTGTCATTTTAACCTTTTTTCACTGGATGATAAATTACTACTCTCTGCTCTGTTGGGGTTTGCTGTCATGCCACATCATATTGGTGTGTTACCGTTCCTAACGCCTTTCTGCAAAACATTCCCTGGTTCAAGAGACTGGAACGTACTGTAGGGATGACATACTTCTGGAAAGATCCCCTTCCTACCAAACTAGGACTGGAAATTGATGTCTCTGTTTATTTGAAGTTTTTAGATCATTGCAGAAAGGAACAAACCCTTAAAATAGTGATATGGTTGGTGGGCATGCCGCATAACTCTTTCTAAAGCACACTATAGTCACATATAGAGATATTTACTTTTCTTAAGATCGGGAAAAGGAAAAAGAGGTAAAAAATGTGGCTGTAAACTAAAATGACTTGTATCGGGATTGTCTTCACAAAGGTTGATGCAGTTTCAAAAAAAGGTGTCACTGTTTTTGAGTGTAGAAATAATACAGCATTTCTTCTCTCAGCTGTATTCACTTTCTTTCAAGTGCAGCACTAGCCAACAGGGAAGAGGTTAAGAAATGCTCATATGAGCTCCCATGATGAATTATCATCTAAATTTAGACCAGCTGAAAAATCTCATCTCTGGTTCAATTTGGGCAAAGGATCAGGTGCTAGATGAGGAGTTCATCTTGGGGCACAGACTCACAGTCTGCATGTAGAGGGTGAGATGAGGGACTGATATTTTGGGAGGCGTGCACGCTGAATATTATCGCTGTATTCTTTCTGAGTCACAACTCCACTTCTTTATGGAAGTGCTGACTTGGGATTTGTCTGACTGAGCTGTGCAAGCATGTCTTTATATAGAGCTTCATTTAGCTATTTTTATTCTCAGGTTTCCTGCTGTGAAGAAGAAGTTTATGACTGAGCTAAAGGAGCTGCGGCAGAAAGAGCAGAATCCCTATGTGGTCCAGAGTACCATTAGCCTCGTTATGGGGGTCAAGTTCTTCCGAATTAAGATGTATCCCGTTGAGGATTTTGAAGCCTCTTTTCAGTTCATGCAGGTATAATAGATTTAATAACTGAATAATATTTCTGCCTCGATACAGTATAAACTAAATATAAACTATAGGTTCATGCTGTCTTTCTGTACCCATTTATTGTCTGTTGTATTAAACTTTTATATACAAATCTCTCTGGTATGTAGAAATTGTGCATAAAATTTTCAGTATTGATAGGTTTTTTTTTACCTTGACTGTGTTTCCTATTGGCTCTGTCATGCAGTTTACACTCCTGTGTGTATATAGTAGATTCTAGGTCTGTAAGCACAGTATACTTCTCTCTCTATTCCACAGGAGTGCGCCCAGTATTTCCTGGAAGTCAAAGACAAAGACATTAAGCATGCTTTGGCTGGCCTCTTTGTTGAGATTCTGGTTCCTGTGGCAGCAGTAAGTTTCTTCCTCATCTGCAACTTGTGTGCAATACTCAGTTGTTATGTGTATTTTATTGTAGCCCAGTCTTATTAATATAATATATATTTAAAAGCCCATATAGGGACAATAACTGCAAATTAGCAGTATGAGAGTATAAACTCTCACAGCAGAGCATTAGTTTCAGACTCTGTATTGGAACTATGTTAAACTGCATCATCACTATGACATGAATATAGATAAAAAGAAAAACTACTTAAATAGAAAAATATCACTCAGGTGTAGAGGATTTTGTCTTTTTGTGTCATCCTGTGATGTGTGATCTTGTCTTAGGCTGTGAAGAACGAGGTGAACGTACCCTGCCTGAGGAACTTTGTGGACAGCTTGTACGACACAACCCTGGACTTGTCCTCCAGGAAGAAGCACTCGCTGGTTAGTTCGACACAAAGTGACACTGATTGTGGAGGCCTGTCTCTTTTGTACACCTTCAGTTACATGCTCAGATTCCCTGAATGCCTGTGAATCCTCAAGGTCACTGTGTGTGTGTGTGTGTGTGTGTGTGTGTGTGTGTGTGTGTGTGTGTGTGTGTGTGTGTG
>VUQS01029565.1:0-25462 GCA_015108495.1 Heterochromis multidens | reverse complement strand
GAAATCATTTATGAGGGAAGACAGGCTGCTGTTTCAAAGCATAAAAAAACACATTAAAAGCACTGCAGTATGTATACGCATATTTAAAGACTCTTCCCCCCTAAGTGTCTTTAATAAAGCATTTCACCATGGTAGTTCACATGGATATGGAAAGACAACAGCCCTTAGACTAGGTCTACTTTCTCCTGAGACAGCGGTTATGGCTGAAAGCTATATTTTATGAATGATGCATCATCAGCAAAAAGCATTAAAAAAACCAGAGGAACCTCATAATGCCTTCAAAAGAAAACTGGTTAAGATGCACTTATGCAAAGGTTGCTCAGAGATAATGCATTATTCCAAAAATTGTCCACTTAAAGGGCAAGTTTAAATATAATACACAGAGACTATGAGTGTTTTATTTGTAAGTCAATGATGAATCTGTTATAACAAGGCTGTTAATGTCGAAAAAAATCTGAGCACTTTATGTCTTCTATTCAGGCATTTTACCCTTTGGTGACGTGCCTGCTGTGTGTCAGCCAGAAACAGTTCTTCCTTAACAGATGGCATGTCTTCCTTAACAACTGCCTCTCAAATCTGAAGGTAATGTAACCTGGTAACCAGCAGTTGTAAAGCTGTATTTGTTTACCACAGAGGAGTAAATTGATATATAAAGGTTGTGTATATCAATCAGTCAAAATATTCGCCACAGCTTAAGTTGTCAAAAAGAATTGCTTAATCTGTATTTTTATTTGATATAGTGAGCATGGCCCAGTAATACTACACTGATTGTTTCAGGCAGTGATAATTTTTGTTGAAAAAATTGTCAGCATAGCGTTATCACAGTAATGATCACAGCCTAAATTAAATGGTCATTTTGTTTCGAAATGGATCTGTCACTGACTTTATTTGATAATCTTAATTTCATTACAGAGTAGAGACCCAAAAATGGCGCGTGTTGCATTGGAGTCCCTCTATCGACTGTTGTGGGTTTACATGATCAGAATCAAGTGTGAGAGCAACACTGCGACACAAGGGTAAAAATCTTTTAACAGCCTGTATTTGCGTTTACAATTCTTCAAGTTTTTTATTTTATTTAAGTTTTTAGTTAATATTGTATTATGAAAAAATGTGAACATTTTTGTGGATTTAAGGGAAGAATACAAAAGTTGATTTAAGTCGCAGCTTTGCACCAAACCTTCTATCCTTCTCTACCCTTTTGGGGGTTTTTTTGTTTGTTTTTTTTTACTTTTTGGTGAAATAAGAAGGCTTTGTGTTTTATTTATATGCTCAGGAATGCAGATTTAGGCTCAGACCTACACAAGATTTCCAGTAACAGTGGCCTCCAGGGTTATCAGATGCGTGCAGACGTTATTACATAAGAGCTGGAGCCCACGAGGAATTCTAGACGGGTGTTGATCAGACCCAAAATAGACGTCTTACAACGAAGTGCCTATTTGTTAAGCATTAGAAAACATTAAAAACATCTAAATGTTTGCACAAACTGTTCTCATAACATGCTCTTTTCTTTGTGTCCCCAGTCGGCTCAACACCATTGTAACAACACTTTTCCCCAAAGGATCCCGCAGCGTGGTACCGAGAGACATGCCCCTCAATATCTTTGTCAAAATCATCCAGTTTATTGCCCAGGTAAACACACCTGTGTGCTGTATGGTTTGCAGCATGACTGAGCAGATGTAATTTTTAATGGAATAATCAGGTAATTTAAATTTAAAAGTGATTTGTATTTGTATTTTGCTGCAGGAAAGACTGGATTATGCCATGAAAGAGATTATCTTTGACCTTCTGTGCGTTGGGAAACCTGCAAAAGCCTTTAGTCTTAATCCTGAGGTACACATTCATATAGTAGCATTTCAGTTTCAATTTTAAAGGTCCTGCAGGACTAGTAATGGGATGCTGGAAACTGATAACTAATAGGTGGCCCTTTTTTATGTTTAGAGAATGAATATTGGTCTGAGAGCATTCCTGGTTGTAGCTGATAAACTGCAACAGAAGGACGGTGAGCCTCCCATGCCTAATACTGGTTGCACTTTGCCCTCTGGGAACACACTCCGAGTAAAGAAGACATATCTGAGCAAAACACTAACAGATGAAGAGGCCAAAGTCATTGGTGAGAGAGACAGATAGTGGTCAGGAATTCTGAAAATGTCATGGTTCTGCAGATTAAATTAGAGGAATTCGGAAAAGTGAGCAAAAGTGATGTCAATAATTTTTCCTCTGTCATGTTCCCAGGTATGTCCCAGTATTATTTTCATGTCCGGAAGGCTATTGATAACATTCTTAGACACCTGGACAAGGAGGTGGGCCGATGCATGATGATGACCAATGCTCAGATGTTGAACAAAGAGCCTGAAGACATGATCACGTAAGTGTGCACTCTGTCATCAGAGCTGACAAAACATTTGAGCTGTCTAAAGTCCAGAATGATTTGACAGAGAAGTGTTAAATATGTCATCATTACATCATCAATAACTTAATAACTCTACATAATACTCTTGTTCTCAATACTCGGTCAATAATTGAAATCTGACCTTTTCAGAGGTGAAAGAAAACCTAAGATTGACTTGTTCAGGACATGCGTTGCTGCCATTCCTCGCATCCTGCCTGACGGGATGTCTAAGCCGGAGCTCATAGACCTGTTGTCTCGGTGAGTAACCCTATATGAAACAGTACATAGAGGACCTGTTATTCCTCTGCGTATACGTTATACTTGTTTCATCATTGTTGTTGTTTTTTGTTTGTTTTATTTATTTTTTTGTCAGATTGACAATCCACATGGACGATGAGCTTCGACTCATAGCACAGAATTCCTTGCAAAGTCTGCTGCTGGATTTCTCCGACTGGCGTGATGATGTCCTGTTTGGATTCACCAACTTCCTGTTGCGTGAGGTCCAAGATACTCACCAGGGATTGTTAGATACATCCCTTAAATTACTGCTGCAACTCCTCACTCAGTGGAAACTAACCCTGGCTGCATCAGGAAAGAAGTCTGACACCTCTAAAATGCACACTGCTGAGGTATACACCGTTATCTTTTACAGAATGGAATTGATCATTTGACTGTTTTTTTCTGTTATCTGCCCTTCTAAGTATGTAATTGGTTCCGTCTGTCTGTCTGTCTGTTTGGTAGCAGTCTAGCGTCCACAGTTTTCAAGATATCATTTTCAAATTTTGTGTGATGGTAGATACCAATAACAGCTCTAGCTGATTAAATTTTGGTGAAAATCGGGTCAAGGTCAAGGTCACACCAAATGGCAAAACCAGTAAAAACTTTAAATTGCACACAGTTTTTTATGGATCGTTTTCAAACTTCACAACAATATACTAGGCCTTGAGGGACATGAGTACCTAGGTTGGCTAAGCATTTGACCTTGACCTTCATTGTCAGCGCCCACGGTCAAAGTTGACCTTGGAAAAAAATTTAAAGAAACGATATCGAGTATAATATGTCATATGAAAGGGCACAGAGAGAGCTGTACAACAAACTTTTTATTTTTTCAATGCGACGCCCTACAACGTCACAATGACGCCACTGACGTCAGCATGTTGTAATAAAAACATAATAAAACATCAAAGTTTTAGTATAGCCCTTGCCCTTCGGGGGGTGTTGCGCTCTCTAAGTGCTCTTGTTTATTATTTTGATAATACTAATGGGTAATCAGCTTTTCTTTTTCTTTTTTTCTCACAGTTGCTACAGACCAGCTCAAGTCTCAAAATACCTACAGAACGAGGTCCACACTCTACTGTGCTGCATGCTGTGGAGGGACTGGCAATCGTCCTGCTCTGCTCCTGCCAGCTGAGCACCCGCAGACTTTCCATTGCTATCCTAAAAGAGATACGAAGTCTGTTTGTGACTATCGGACAGTGTGAGGTAAAACACAGAAGGAGAAACCCTGAGGAGACAGGATATAGGAGAGATATTTTATTTACAGGTTAAGAATTTATGCTTTTTTCAACTACAGGATGATGATAAACCAATGATAGAGATCATGGATCAGCTCAGCCCTGGTATATTGGATAGCTTTGTCAACGTTGCAGTCTCCGACACAGTAAGTTGTTTGTACCTTCAGTTTGCGGCACTGCTCCAAAGTAAACCTCGAGATGTTTCTGTTTATTTGCCTGTGCTTTATTTTCCTAATATTTGTCTTTTGTCCCTGTGTTCATTTCACACGACGTACAGAGTAGAGGTTTCAGGCACAACCTCACCTACTTTCAAGCTGTATGGAGAAGAGGATAAGATCTGTAGAAGTTAAAGCTCCAGCAACACTTGAAGTATAAAAACACAACTTTATTGGCTCACTGTCCTTTTAAGTGGATTAAGTGAATTTGCTCGACATTGGGTGGGGCAAAACGTAAACATCGCCACTCAGTTGCACTTTTTCATCTTATGGCTATATAAGTTACCACCCAAGTTTCCCACTGAACACAATAGATCCAGCCCATTCTTGTCGGTGCCTCATTGTCAGATGTGTGAATGTATATAATGGGTTGTTTAGTATTTTTTTTCTACTCTTACCTATCCTTTTTAAAATGCTGTCTGTAATATGTTTTATGATGACCCTGATGAAGGACACAAACCAAATGTGAGCAATTAAGTAGTTCCTTATACTGCAAGTGTTGCTGGAGGTTTAGCTTCTACATGACTTGACTTAAAAATATAAAAACAGACACAGTAAACAGTAAAACAGAAGCCGGGTCAGTTAATTATCATGTAAAATCTGAATGAACAGCTGGGACTGAGCAGCTGTTGGCCAACTCTCATTTGAACTATAAGCATTTTTCTGAGTATAATGAGAATGGCATGCAACATATGCAGCATAAAATTGCTTTTCTAAGTATATTGTGTATTTGTCTGAATGCCCTAATTACTGCCTTATTTACATTGCAATTAATTAGTCTCACACATTAGAATGAACAGTCAGAAGAAAGCAGTGCTTCACATTCTAATTCAGTCATGACTCTGACCTCTGACCCTGCTCTGTCACCTGCTCGTTTGCAGGTCACCCTGCCAGCTGGTCACCACGTGGATCTGCAATGGCTCGTGGAGTGGAATGCATTGCTCGTCAACAGTCATTATGACATCAGGAGCCCCTCACATGTGTGGATCTTTGCTCAGTCTGTGAAGGACCCCTGGGTGCTGTGTATATACAGCCTCCTCCGACAGGACAACCTGCCCAAGCACTGCCCCACAGCTCTCAGCTACGCCTGGCCCTACGCCTTCACTCGAATGCAGATGCTCATGCCCCTGGTAGACCCAAAGTAAGTGTCCTTACAGACTGCTGCGAGATCAGGAGGGAACATGAAACACTTCTTCTGTTTTCTATTTTCTTCACATCCCTATTTAGTGTTCCTGTTTCTGGTTCTGCAACCAGATACCAGTTCTTCATTGAGATTAAACTCAAAATTCCCCGCTAAAAGCAGGTCACATTAAAAAGGATCTAATACTGTTTCCTTTTCCTTACCAGTAATCCAGTGTATGCAAAGAAGACCAGTACCTCTGGCAGTGGGGATAACTATATAACCCTATGGAGAAACTATCTGATCCTTTGCTTTGGAGTGGCCAAGCCCAGTATCATGAGTCCCGGCCATCTGAGAGCATCGACACCTGAGATCACAGCTCCTACGTCTGACAGCGGTGTCAGCTTCGATAACAAGGTATCTGCCTCCCTGCCCTCTGGCCTTATTAATTCCCTCTGCGCTTTGTCTCTCCAGGATCAGGTGTTCATATCGAGCTTGTTGACTTTCAAAGTCAAAGCATCAAATTACATAGCAGCAATTTCACATGAATAGAGCATGAAGCCAATGTGTTCTTAAGTGTACAGACACTTACATCAATGCAACGCTCAGTAATTAGTGGTGTTGAAGCGTCGTGACAGATTTTATGTGTCTGACTGAACAGTCGCTGTTTGATGTTTCAGGTTATCGGTAGCCCATCTGTGGCTTGGCTTCTGAAGCAGTTGGTTCCACTGATGAGGGCAGAGAGCATTGAGGTGACAGAGTCATTGGTTCTGGGCTTTGGTCGCACCAATTTGCTCGTATTCAGGTATATCAAAGATCTGTATATTTGGTGCTCGACTCTGAACATTTACTGGTTAACAAAGAAAGATCCAAACAAATTTCCATTTTTCCTGTGATGATTTGTCTCTTATTATGGATGAAAGATTGCCACAACATCTTCAGTTCTGTTTGGTCTTTTTTTTTATTTAGATCTGACCCGTGAAAAACTGAGGCTGCAATCTATTATTTTTTCCATAATTAAAGGCAGCGCATTTGTGTGGTTTTAAAGTGCAGATAAGTAGGGGATTATAGTTGAATAATACTTTGATACCATGCATAGTTGCTTCTAAACTGTTTCCTAGAAGTCAGATTTAATAGCTCATTTTTTCTTGAAAAATGGCATTCTGCAGTCTAATTTTTGCTATTGAACGTAATATTGCTTTATTAAGCATTTTACATTTATATCATGCGTTCATGTTTTCACTGCACACAGAGAGCTTGTGGAGGAGTTGCATCCCCTTATGAAAGAAGCATTAGAGAGAAGACCTGAGGTATTTACAATTCAAACATAATAAAGCAAAATATGTACCATTTGATAATTTGTAACTGTATCAGACTACAGTATATTGTAGCATTTACTAAAGAGTTGATATAGTTTAGAAAATGTTATTTTTACAGCATATCTGGCAGTAAGGATGTGTCCTAATTATGTTTTCCAGAACAAGAAGCGGCGTGAACGACGAGACCTGCTGAGACTGCAGCTGCTGAGGATCTTTGAGCTGCTGGCTGATGCTGGTGTCATCAGTGATAGGTTAGTATCAGCTGCCACTGTTAGCTCAACAAAAGACTGAATCACATAAAGGGTACTTAATTACAGAGAAAGGTCCCCCGGATTCATGACAGTGAGTTTTTGATACAAACACTTTTGTAAATAATCGCTGTAACTGCTACAGCTCAGATTCTAACAGATATTTGAACAGAAGTTAATAAATAATTATTGCATAATATTTGCTTTGTGATCTCTCTGAAACGGGTATCTCTGTGTTTTTTCTGTGATGCCACAGTACAAATGGAGCCCTGGAACGTGACACCCTCGCCCTGGGGGCTCTGTTCCTAGAATATGTGGACCTAACCCGGATGCTTCTAGAAGCTGAGAATGATAAAGATGCAGAGATCCTTAAGGACATCCGAGCTCACTTCAGTGCCATGGTGGCCAACCTCATCCAATGTGTACCAGGTACTATTGCAGCTAGCTTAAATTTAGAGTCCTTTCTTGCCAGACCAGTCACTGCCCTTTAGGTCCGACTGATAAATTACTGAACAGAGAATGTGAAAGTTCTATATTCCTTTTTATGAATGCCTAGTACGATCCATCTGTCCATTTGTGAATTGTAAATTGTATAATAGGCTTCCATTAGGCTCAGTTAGAACAGTGCATGGAACACCAGAGTTTTGACATTGATCTTGATTTGGATGTAGCCCAAAGGGGAGTGGATCCAAGAATAGTACCACTTAAAGACAGTGCAGGGCAGGTGATGACTCATGAGTTGCCAAGCATTCACAAGTCCACACTGAATGGCTAATGGTCTGTCAGGGGACATCCAAAATCCTATTATCAGATTGGGTAAATGCACATTTATTTAGTTGTGATGGATTTAAGATGCTTGGATATTTTTTGCTGACTCTACACTTTCTTAATAAGTAAATCTATAACAAGCTCTTTCATTCCCCCTCACCCCACCCCCCCAACCCCACCTCCAACCCAGTGCACCACAGGCGCTTTCTATTTCCACAGCAGAGCTTGCGGCATCACCTCTTCATCCTCTTCAGCCAGTGGGCTGGCCCTTTCAGCATCATGTTCACTCCTCTGGACCGCTACAGTGACAGAAATCATCAGATCACAAGATATCAGTATTGTGCCCTGAAGGTAATCGTAATTACACTCTAAGTAAACGGCAGAACTGCTCATAGTCACATATTCAAAATAAGTAAGAAAAATGTGCTTGTTCAGTGCTGTGTTGAATGACCACATTGGGATTAAATGTTATGTTAGAATTTGTAAAAAAAAAGTTGGAACAGTGGTGGAACAGTGGCAGCGTGAATAGGGTTGTCTTGGTTGTTTAAACCATTATTACACATGAGCATTCTTGGCTGATGTTCTTACAGGCCATGTCTGCTGTGCTGTGCTGTGGGCCTGTGTTTGATAACGTTGGCCTCTCTCCAGACGGATACCTCTACAAGTGGCTGGATAATATACTAGCCTGCCAGGATCAGCGGGTCTGTAGCCAATACTTTACCACTGCGGTGCATTTAAACAAAGAGCTGACCCAGGAAGCCCATTGGATAGCTTTCTGAAGCCTGCTTTATAAAAAGCCAGCACTAGTGCTGCTCAACATTATCTTGTAGGAGAAGGGCAGTTTTGTTTCAGAATAAACTGATTTTGACTTTATTCCCTTTTTTGATACAAGATAAAGCACCTGCATGTTTATTTTACACATTCTTCCTCATCAAAATTAAATTATATTGTTTGAGGAGTTGCATTAACTGGTCATTTATCATCTTCTTGGTATGACAGAAGTAGAGCTCCTGTTACACTGAGTCCTTAAATCATTTACAATAAAAATAGCCTCAAATGATCACTGATGAAAAGTGTATAATACAAGGAAAAAAATACATTTAATTAAAGTCTGTGTTGGTGTTTGCTTCTGGCTCAGGTCCATCAGCTTGGCAGTGAAGTTGTCATTCTGTTGCTGGAACTCAATGCTGACCAGGTCAACCTATTCAACTGGGCTGTGGATCGCTGCTACACAGGCTCCAACCAGGTCGCTTCAGGCTGCTTCAAAGCCATCGCTACAGTCTGTGGCAGCAGGTACAAAATCTCAGATGTATTTAGCATTTTTTGTGACTTTGTACTGGGCCGTCATTAGTTTCTCTGTATATGTTTTTGAGGTGCAGTTACTTAGCAATTTTGGCATTGAATTCTCTCATCATTCAGTTTTCTGGTCTATATAAGTAAGCGACTAGTAAATTAGCCAAAGCTTCAAAGTGACACCTCAGCTAATAATCTTAAAGGGCTCAATATTTGCTCACTATTGTTCATACAACATCATAATCAAAGTTGCTCCAGGACCATCATTCTTCTTCTTCTTCTTCTCCTTCATCTTCTTCTTCTTTCAGCTGCTCCCTTTAGCAGTCATCAGATCATCTGCCTCTATCTTACCCTGTCCTTAGCGTAGAACTTCTGTCACACCAACCCTCTGCGTGTCCTCCTTCACTACAATTGTGTCTAGTGTAAAACCAAAAGTCAGTGCTGAGTTTTTATTTTTAGACTTAGTTGACTTTTTGTTTTTTCAATATTATTCAGTTTTATTCACTTGCAGTGTGGTAAGGACTAAACACCTAAACTACTTTTTAAAAAAAAATGCTTTTCCCATCTGGAAACGCACCGTACTACACGACACAATGCTGCACAATACACCCACTTTGCATAAGTCATTACACAGTGACATTATTTTTACACAGTTTTAAAGGTATTGAGGTTCAGTGTTTAGTATTTACTGTTTTTCCAGTCAATGGAAACAGCGTGCCTGGTCAGTTGCACTGATGGTCCTGGAGCAACAATAATTATATTGTAGGAACAACACCATCATGGGGATGTCAGATCTTGCAACATGAACCTCTCACTTTCATAATACTGAATAAGTAATTCATACTATTTTTTCTCTCTGTTTCTTCGCAAGCAAAACCTACCCAAGTGACATAGTAACCCTGCTAAATCTGGTGCTCTTTAAGGCATCGGACACCAACAGAGAAATCTATGAGATTTCAATGCAGCTAATGCAGGTGAGAAACCTCATTGTGCTGTGTTCAGTTGTGTGTGCAGTTTTATGTGGTTCCAGCCTAATTGACACATTCTCTCTCTTTCATTTAACAGATTCTTGAAGCAAAGCTGTTTGCATACTCTAAGAAGACTGCAGAGCAGAAACCAAACAGCATCCTCTATGGCACCCATGGTCCACTGCCACCTTTGTACAGCGTCTCCCTACCTCAGCTCTCCAGCCAGCTGGCAAAGATGTACCCTGAGCTCACACTTCCTCTATTCTCAGGTAGCTGTTTGTGTAATGTAGTTTACTGTATTTCAGCTTTTCACAGGCTTGTCATCTTCTCATGGTTTCCTCTTAAATACTACTCGCACATCTCCCAAAGAAGCAGACCTTTTTTATGGACACATCTGCTAACCACAGAAACACCGAGAGCCTAACTTGACTTAGGGACACCCCCTGTTTAAGTCGAATCAGGATCAAACTGCCAATTATGGTGAAACTGAATGTACAGCATGTGTTTGAGTTTCTTATAAAATTAAAACACCACACTGACCACTGATGTTATTCTCATGTCAGCATTGCCTTCCTTCTGCTTGTTCCAGAGGTTAGCCAGAGGTTCCCCACCACTCATACCAATGGGAGGCAGATCATGCTAACCTACCTCCTGCCCTGGCTTGGTAACATAGAGCTGGTTGATAGCGGCCTGCTGCTCCCAGTGTTCTCACCATGCGCCTCAAGTTACGACTCTTCTAGCCAATTAACCAGCACAAGTTCATCACACCCACTGAAAGGCAGTGGCTGGGGCTCCTTACAAGCTACATCTATGGTTCTCAATAATCTCATGTTCATGACCGCAAAGGTAAAGGCATGCTGGGAAAATGTGATGTAATTAAAAGGAGCATAGGTAATCTGAGATAAATGCTACTAAAATGGCATATTTTGTTTTTTTAACCCCCACCCTGCCCAGTATGGAGACGATCTACCTGGACCAGAAATGGAAAATGCCTGGAATGCTTTAGTCAGCAACGAGAAATGGAGCAACAATCTGAGAACCACACTGCAGTTTCTCATCAGCTTGTGTGGTGTCAGCAGTGACACCGCCCTTCTTCCATATGTAAGATATCAAGCCTGTTTGTAAATGTTATGTAGCTATTTTTAATCCCTCCAGTTTCTCACAGAAAGTTGTTGGTGTATTTGTTCAGATCAAGAAGGTGGTGATCTATCTGTGCCGAAACAATACTATGCAAACCATGGAGGAATTGATATTTGAGTTACAACAAACTGATCCTGTCAATCCTGTGGTGCAACACTGCGATAGCCCTCCTTTCTATCGATTTACTGCCACAAGCAAAGCTTCTGCAGCAGCTTCAGGTACAGCTATTGAAAAAGCTATATCATTGAATAGAAAAACAGCCAAAATTTTTTTTTTCTTTAATTTGAGACAAATAAACCACCATTAAAATCACAACTGGGAAAAATCCAAATTGTGCATGTGAAGCAGTGTTGGATTTCAGCCTTACTTAACTTCTGATTCATTTCTAGGCACCACATCAAGCAGCAATACTGTTATTGCAGGCCAAGAGAGCTTCACTGATACAGACGATACCAAGACTTTAAAGGAGAATGAGGAGAGGTACAGTGGGAAATGATTTTTTTAATCGTGTGATTTGATAAATGATAGTATTATCAAAAGCCTTCATTATCGTTTTCTGTGACCTCAGGCTTACTCACATAATACGAGCACACAGCCGTTTGGAATCACGCTACAGCAACAGTTCGGGAGGCTCTTACGATGAAGATAAGAGTGAGTATTTTTCTGTACCAAGCACCCAGAGAAAAAATGAGGTTGTAATGGTTTGATGAGTGTGGTATATACAGGCTGGGTTGGAGGGTAAATTGGTAATCAGCCGGGTGCCATTGATAATTCATGAGCAGTGCAGAGTGGCCTGGGGCTTTTTAAGGGGATCTGTGAGAACTGGCACTAACACACAAGTAGTCGAGCCTAGGGCCTCTGCACTGTTGCTAGTGACCCCAAAACAGCTTTGTTAAACCCTCTTAGGGTGAAATAGACCTAGAGGGTAATTTGGCTAAGCATAATCTGCCAATTATTAAAAGAATCCTGGAAAACAATTATGACAACTATATTTCATAACTGAAGTTCTTTTCTGTGTAGTTACACCTTCCATCTGTTACACCAACACAGACTTTAATTAAGTTACACCTTCCATCTGTAAAATTTGTCCTAATCACCCACGAATCAGAAAGTTGCAATTCAGGGGTTTGCTGTTGTGAACACTGTAATCTTTAACCGTACAGGTGAACCTTTGCCACCCTATGCTGACTGGCTCATGGCTGTTATTGAGACCAACCAGCCCCATCCTCTGCCCATGCCTCTGACTGGAGGATGTTGGGCTCCACTGGTGGACTTTTTACCAGAGACCATCACTCCCAGGGGACCACTGCACAGGTTAGCTGTTATAAACTGCTGTGTCACTCCTAAATTAATTTACTGTAATGGAATTAACTTGTAACCATTGATAGCATGCTACAAATTGATTTAAATCCATATTAAGAAATGTGTTTCACTGAGAGGGTTAACAGTATAAATATTTGCTTATTATAGGTGTAACATAGCGGTCATCTTCATGACAGAGATGGTGGTGGACCACAGTGTGACAGAGGATTGGACCATGCACCTGCCTTTGCTATTGCTTGCCCTGTTTTTGGGTAAATTCACTCTACAATCAGTCTTCCCATTAACAGCCAGAGTCTAATGAGTACATATCTGATGATGCACTGTAGAGTTCACCTTCAGCCCAATCAAGGTGGTGGGGAGGCAGATTTCCTCCCCACTACTGCCAAGTACTTGCTCAGAGGGAATCCCTAATTTTCTCTCTAAAATACTGTAAGGTTTTGACCTTACTGTGTGATTTGGTGCCATATAACTACAGTGGACCTGAAATTGAATTGACTTCACCATGAAGCAGACTAATGTGTCTGATTGTGTTGTTTACTTAAGGCATGGATCACTTCCGACCAGAGGTGTTTGAGCACAGTAAACGTCTTCTCCTTCACCTGCTCATTGCATTGTCATGCGACAACTTCCAAACCATTGCTGGGGTCTTATTGCAGACACGTGAGATCAATTGTACCAAGACCCTCACCTGCAAACCAAGCATTCAGCTGGAGTACTTGCCTTCAGGTAAATATATGTGCCTATAATACGAGTCACTCGTGTGAGCTTTTCAAGTATAAATACATTCACTCTTCACTAAATGATTAAAGTAGACCTGGGTGAAGTTGACTGAGCAGCTGGCCCTTTGACATGCGGATCTTCTCTTTGGCTAATATAAACTTGAACATCAGGAAGGAATGGCTAGCATTCCTTTCAGACAATAGATAAGTTTCTTATCTTGGGAGAAAATATTTGGATGCTGTGCCAAAAGCAATATTGAGCCCAGAGGACATCAAAGGTCTTGATTAAAGCATTCCATTCTGCTATTTTTATCCGCTTTCCCAAATTGGGGCCATCTGCTAAAGCTTGGATAGTCGGCTTTAGCTCCCCTCCTCTCCCGGCCGATAAAATGTTTTGCAAATGTCTTCACATTTTGAAAGTATTTATTGTCCATTTGACCATATAAAATTATATATATATATAAAATATATTAAAAAATGTTTATGCGATAAAAAATTATTTTATTAGCAATAAAAATATGCTGTAACCATAACCCTTACTTTGAAATCCAAAGTAAACGAGCTTTATAAAATTTTCTCTGACATGTGTGTTATATTCATATGTAATAAGTAATTTCTTGCAGAAAGGGTCGGTTTTTTAACAGCAATGTGCTTAGTTTTTCAGCAACTATATCAGCTTAACCGCTTAAAATGAATATAGTGACTAATTGGATCTACATTCCAGAAAATGTTATAACACAGGTCATGCTGCTCACTACATGTCTTCTTCTTACATTAGCTAATTCCATCTGTAGCTGAAAGTTGCAGTTCGGTATATGAAATCAAACATCCAAATAAACCACTGTAACTTGTTTGTGATCACACACCTGTTCCTGTGTTTTGTTCAGGAGGTTTTGACTTCCTGCGGGAATGTCAGGTATCTCCTGTGCCAGACTCGGGTTTGAGTTCTTCCTCTACGTCATCCAGTTTGAGTTTGGGGGGCAGCAGCAACAACTTGCCTGAGATTTCACAGGAGGTGGAAGAGCTGGTGGCCTCCAATAAAATGAATGAGAAAACCAACAAACTCATTGAGTTTTTAACCATAAGGTACGGTCGCCAATGTGTAGTTCTTCTGTTAGAATCACTCAGCAAATGCATCAGTTCTGAGATTGTAGTTTTACCAACAGAAATAATGGATGGCAGCAGGCATTAAAATATTGTTAGTTATAGGCTTTGAGATGGTTCTAAACTTTGCTCATATTTCTGGTTGTAGGTTCCCATCTAGTGGTGCTGCAGGATAATGCAATAGTCTTATAGGCATAGCTTAGATCTAATATTTAAATAGTATGCATCTGGCATTTCCCATGATTAATTGGACACACTGTAAATTTAAATTAAAACTGTCATCTTACAGAAATGATAAAAAAAATATTTAAGATTGTATTAATTAAAATCGCTTCTGCCAAATGCAACACTTAATTGGAAAAACAGGCTAAAGTAGGACCTGATTTGGTACTGTTAATTAGAATGATTCAGAACATAGTGTGTTGTTAGTGACTAAAAATGGTTGTTTTATAGAGCATATGGACCACTGTGGTGCCATGAAGACATTTCACCAAAGAACCAAACTTCAAAAAGCACTGGGCAGCTGACGAACTTTCTACGACATGTTGTGTCTGTGTTCAAAGAGTCCAAGTCAGGTAATTCCGCATGTCCTTAACAGTAATTCTTAGTTAATTGTGCCTAACTCTTAAACATTATGCATAACTGAATGATTTTCATTTGCACATTCTTATTTGTGTCTTCGTCAGATTTCCATCTGGAACAACAGCTCAGTGATATAGCGCTGCAGACAGCCTTGTGTAGTTCATCACGCCACTACGCTGGTCGCTCCTTCCAGGTGTTTCGAGCCCTTCGCCAGCCCATCTCTGCCCACGCTGTGTCCGACCTTCTCTCAAGACTGGTGGAAGTCATTGGTGAACACGGAGAAGAAGTGCAGGTCAGTGCACCATGTGTGTACTTCAAGTATGTACTTTTGTGTTTGTTTGAGGATATTTTACGTGGGAATTTCTTCTCTGCATCATTTATACTGTCAAATGTTGATCATCAGTGTACAAAAGTGTAGTTGTTAAGAAAGTATAAACAGAGGAATTCAGTTCAGTGCAGTTCATGACTACATTTTAAAGCTAAATGAATACCAGAAAATCCTCTAGAAATCCACTTGTCTTTTTTTTTCTTGCAGGGCTATGTGATGGAAATATTACTCACACTGGAGTCTGTGGTTGATAACTTGGCTGAATGTCTCACAAACAGTGATCTCATGGCTATCTTGACAAGGTTGGTGTCTCCTGTACATGAATTTATGTTTAAAGAAGGCATTTCTGTTACTGTAACTCTTCTAACTGTTGTAACTTTAAACTATTGTTGCATGTTACAGAGCCTCATCTCCAGAATTCCTCACCAGTTTCAAGCTGCTGTCCAACAGGAAGAGCACAGGGCAGCTTAATCTTAGGAGAGAAGAAAGGAGCAGACATCAGAGGAGCTCCTCTGTTCCCAAGAAGTTTGGAGAGGCAGACAGGTGGTCTGATCCACCACGCAGTGCCACACTGGACCGTATCCAAGCCTGTGAACAGCAGGCTCTGTTAGCCAAGGTTCGTAGCTCATCTTCATCTAGAGACAGTGTCACTGATCCAACGAGCATCAACCACCCCTGCAACCTGCTGGCCACCATCTTCTGGGTGGCAGTGTCACTGATGGAGTCAGACTTCGAGTTTGAGTATCAGATGTCTTTAAGACTGTTGAATAAGCTGCTGGCCAACATGTCGCTGGACAAACAGGAGAACAGAGAGAAGCTGGAGAAATTGCATAGTCAGCTGAAATGGAGCAGCTTCACTGGGCTCCAACAGCTGCTTTTAAAGGGTTTCACCTCCACGTCCACAACTGACCTCACGCTCCATCTCTTATGCCAGCTGACACCTGTGTCACGAGTGCCTGTAGTGGACACATCACAAACCATAGGTATAATGTAGGAATGAATAAATAAGCAGTTTTAAAAGTAAACAGGAATGTTGATGGATAAACCTTGCATTTATAGTTATTTTTTTGTATTTATACAAAGGTACAGACTTGTAATTTCTTTTTTGATCTATTAGGTTTTCCCTTGAATGTTCTCTGCCTGCTCCCTCATCTTGTGCAGAACTTTGATGGCCCCACACAGTTCTGTCAGGTTGTTGCTGAAAGGATAGCACAGGTTTGCCTTTGTTATGCTTCTTTTCTCATTTCACTAATTATATATCTTAAACTAACACACTTTTGTGTGTGTAGGTATGCCTCGAGGAGAACAATGCCAAACTTTCCAACCTTGCTCATGTCATGACTCTGTATAAAACTTACTCCTACACACGAGACTGCTTCTCTTGGGTCAATGTGGTGTGTCGATATCTTTACGAAGCTTTCTCGGATATCACCCTGAGTCTGGTCACTTACATGGCAGAGGTATGTGCAGCTGATCTCATACGTGCTAAGCCACAATTAAAGTGTGTTGAAGGTACTATATAAAGTGAGTTATTTTATTTTATTTTATTGTTGTAACAGCTGTTGGAGAAAGGTCTCCCCAGTATGCAGCAGACCCTTTTACAAATTATCTACAGCCTCCTGAGCCACATGGACTTGAGTGTAATTCAAGCCAAACCTTTCAACATAGAGGTGCTCAAGACAATAGAGAAATTTGTCCAGGTGAGTTTAAAATGTTAACACAACTATTGTGTCCTTTAGAATTTATGAATTTAAATATGCAGGGACTTTATGCGAGCATTAATTAAAACAAACAAAAAAAAAGTTGTTAAGTGAATACTTTTATAGAAACTCACTGAGATATACTTTGCATGTGCAAAGCACGCATAAAGGTTTGGATAATTTACGTGGAATCAGTGGAATCAGAAGATCTTCAATCTTCAGCTAGTGAGGCCTGAGTAAGAGTCTTGTATTCCCTGCTCTTTTTGTTAGTGCACATGAGAAAAAAAGGAAAAAGCTGTCTTATGTCAGCGCTGTAAATTTGTAGACACACCCAATCTATAAACAATCTGCCTTTCTGCCACGGGCCAGGCCTCCGCTTATTCTCATACGGAATCCATTTCCCTTTAGTACCTCTGTACCTAAAAATAAAACTACATAAAAACTGTCTTTTTAAATCATGTGGTTGTGTTTCTCTTTGTCTGCACATACAGGTGAATTTGTGTGTGTTTCTGTGTTTGCTATAGACTGTTCATTGGAGGGAAGCACTGAATATCCTGAAGCTGGTGGTTTCTCGATCGGCCAGTTTGGCACAGCCTTCATTTCCACAAAGTGACCTCTCCTATGAGGACATCAGCCGTGTCTGGGACCGCTCTTCTAAGGCCTTGCCTGGGAAAACGCTGGATTTCCACTTTGACATATCTCAGGTTAGAGGCCATTTCTCTGACTTTCTTTTCACTGTGCGAAAGTTCTCGCTGTTCTCATGAAAAGAGTGTATATTTGCCTGTATTTTCCAGGGTGTGGTACTTCTTGAGGTTGAGTGGAATCTTTTAAAGGTCTTTGGAGAGGAAACATTTCTTCCCCTTCCTTAATGGTGATATTTCTTGTCGACCAAACCCTGTGAGATTAGCTTGAAAGCGTGAAAGGTAAACACAATTAGTCAAGCAGTGCAGAGCTGGAAAGCGATGTAAATGATACAAGCAGAGTGGTGTATGTGTGGGAACTGAACAGGGAGCTGTTTGTGTAGTTCATGAATGGCAGGAAATGATGTCAGCTCTTTACTGCCGTCTTTTGTATGTGAGTCAGGGAGTTGTAGTGGGTAGCCAACAGGGTGGCTTTAAACTTTAGACATACTGGGCACACCACTGACAGTTGTTATAATATTGACATTTTTAGACGGGGGATAAAACAGAGGAAGTTAATGTTTTTTTGTTTTCTTCGAATGCTCCATGCATGCAGAGTGACCACTTGTAAAAAAAAAAAAAAAAGAAATAAAATCAGCCTATCTTGAAGTATTGATTGCTTTACAGTCATCTTGGAACTGTCAAGCCTAGACGAAGCAGGAGCTGCCAAGGAGTCTGACTAATGGATTGACTAAGCAGATAAAGACTTTCTCTTCTTCCTGCTATTCCTCATTTTATTTTTGTCTACACATTTGTTTGTTTGTGTCCATGCTTTTAGACACCAGTGATTGGTCGTCGGTTTGATGATCTGCGGCGCACTCCAGGCCAGGATGTGAAGAGTATGACGACAGCAGTGACCCACAGCACCTCCTCTACCTCCTCTGGATCCACTTCAAACAACGTCTTGGTGCCCGTCAGCTGGAAAAGGCCTCAGTCATCTCAGGTGAAAACTTATTCCCGTTCCTTCAGAGAAGTGCATTCATAGTTTGACAGAAGAGGGGTCAAAGTCTAAGACTGTTAAGATTTGACAAATGAGGACATCACATGTAATTGTGTTTCATTATACAAGACAAGAACAGCAAAGGCTGTATTTGATGCACAGGCTGTGTTTGATATGTTATCACCCTGTTTATACATACCATTAAAATGGTTCTATATCTAAATAAGGAAAAATGCATGTTGATGCCAGGTAAATGCCTGCAAATGTGATTATTCAGACTAAATTTGATGATGGTGAGATAATCATATCAGATGTAAAGGACACATGTTAACAAAAAAACTATAATGTGTCTCAAATTAAATTGATTTGTTCACAATATTTACATGTTCTCTTTCCCTCTGCAGAAAAGAACACGGGAAAAACTGGTGAATGTGTTGTCTCTGCTGGGACAAGAAGTGGGGCTCACAAAAAATCCTTCAGTAAGATACACTGTATATTGGCATTGCTGTGAACTTAATTTAAATATTTTTTTTATATCATGGATTTAAAAAAATAACCATTTGGCCCTTTTTTGTTTCTCTGTATAGGTGATCTTCTCAAGCTGTGGGGAGCTGGATCTTATGGAGCACCAGCCCAGCCAGGTATCCTCTGATGATGGGACTCGAGAACCAGATAACACAGACGACACCACCTCAGAGCAGCAGTTCAGAGTCTTTAGAGACTTTGACTTCCTGGATGTTGAGCTTGAGGATGGAGAGGTGAGTCTCAGGATGCTGGTGAGGAAAATTATTTATACTTTTCCTGTTAGATTAGATGTATAACAATATGGTAACGCAAAAGCAGTAAGAAAAGTGTATAACGGCATGAGTATTTTCCTCTGAGGACCAGCACTGTGTTGGGTCAGGTCTGCCTGCTCTGTGTAATGAGGGTTTCTTTTTCTGCTTTTGTTTTCTGTCTGTGCTATCTAGGAGCTACAGGTAAGTTTAGCCTTGTTACATTTTTACTTGCTGTGTTCTCTAAATAAGCTTGGCAAAGAGTAGAACATGTGCGTGCATGCTGTGTAATTTACAAAACTGAGTCTGCAATGTTCCTGTAGCAGAGAGACACTCAAAGTATTGGAAGCACAGCATGCTTAGCTTATTTCACACAGATATCACGGAGGACCAGGCTTATAATCACGGTCTAGTAGTTATTAGTGAAATACAGGGCATCTTAAAGCATGTTTTACCAGGGCCCTGTATTACAAAACAAGTTCAGCAAACCCAGGATATCTTTCCGTTATCTGGATTCACTTGACCTACCAAGTCATATAACATAAAGGTGGTTATCAACTCTATAACTCAGCTCAGGGTTTCCCAGTCTAACTACGAGTGTGTTAGCATGAAAGGGGTGGTGTTGGCAGCATCTGAACAATCACAAACATGGACAGGTCTACTGGCGGAAGAGCAACTGATCTTACAAAGAAAGACAAAACTATGATGTCAGAAAAATACGGAGAGGTTAAACACATAATAGATGCTGAAACAACACAGCTGCTGCAGACAAATCAGTAATGTGAGTGTGTGTGAAGGGAAAGGCACTGCACAGTAGTTTAGAATTAAAAGTGCTGTAAGAATGAGTTTTAAGTGCTTTGGTCAGTAAGACTGGAAAAGACTTACCACATTAATAAAGTCTTGCCTATATGAAGATAGGAAGGAAAGCCGGCAGAAATGCTGACTGCGTAAGTTAACAGACTTATCAATATTACAGCTCTACCATTAAGAGACAGGAAAATCTGATGGGTTTTAATTGTTATTCCATTAAATTAATGTTTTGATGTGCGTAAGATGGTTTCAGTTTTTATTCTTTCAGCTGCAGCCTCGGTGGTGCTCAGCAGTCTGAGAGGAAGTAAGGAATAAATAAAAAACTATAAAATTGTTGGTTAAAAAAAGTTTTTTAAACCAAAAAAAAAAAAAAGTCAGGGAATAAAGTTGCATTAATGAATCTATACTTATTACTGATGCTCTTTAAAAAACTTAGACCCTCCTGCTATCCATACACAGAGATCCGAGTGATCTTCCAGGAGTGGTGATGCTATTTTCCAGAGAATTAATTGGTCCGTAGCTGTTGATCTCTTATCTCAAACATAACCTGCAGGTTATGCCTGCAGCATAAGTTACCAGGGTTAGGTACCCCGATAAGAAGGGAACTGCCTTTGAAATACTGAAATCCCAGGGTTAAACCTGAAGTTACCTGGATAAGCCTAAATCTTTGTAGTGCAGGCTTCTGAAGTGCTCATTGTTTGCTGATACATAACTATGACTTCGGTTAAGTTAGTGTTTGATTGTCTTTAATTAATTATGAGTTATGATACATTTGACATATAATTAATGCATTTAATCATAATTTCTATGCCTTTGTAAATGGTTGTAAGTTGTAAATTATGATAATACAATTATGAGACAAATCTGATCAACATGTGATTTTCAAAAACAAGCCAGAGTTGTTCACAGCAGTTGTTTGTCATGGAGTGTTAGCTCCATCTAGAGACTCAGTGGAAAAAATTGTGCTCAGGTTTAACCCTCCATCAAACTAGAATCCTAACAGTAAATTACAAACACTAATTGTAACTCTTTACCCTGCATTATTTACTAAGTGAAAGTAATAAGAAGTTTTAGTCTTATACAATATAAAAAGTTATATTTCTTTTGATTTAGCCTCATTAAAACAACACAAAACTTTACAACCTCCCCTGAGTCAGGTCTGTAGAATTACTTGGAAATATACTTAGTCAATCTTAAAAACCACACAAATACCATATTAAGCAAATTAAGCTGGCAGCTGTTCCCCATGACAAAACGAATAATATGGCCAAGAAAAGTGTAGCATAGCCAATTCTAATGAAATCACAACAAGTTACATGGTCTGATGAGGAATGAGGAAAGAGTCCTAACAACATGCAGACTTTATAATTGATGTTAAATGTAGTACGATTTCCTTTTAATAGAATCTAAAGCCAAAGTCAAACCCTTTGTTTTACATCAGTAATAGGTTTTAAACTAATCACAGTTGGATATCTCTGTTGTTTGGCCTGTTGATGTGGAGCTTTGGTGGAATGTGAGAGTTGGCTAGCATCTCTGGAGTCATGTCAGTTTGAAAAGGAACTCTGTATTTTAAAATAAGACCAAAGCAATTAAAAGCTGTTAATATTTGAATTGTGACCATGTCAAGGAGATCTGAATAGGGCTCACTGCATTGAGCACCACTGTTCCTTCCCTTTTTAGCTTTGATGGAAAAAACTGTCCCATAAACTGCCCCCTCCCTGAACCTGCACTGCATGGTTGTGTACATGTTGGTGTGAAGTATGTGTGTTTGTGTTGAAGAAAAGATTATGCTGTACTACTTGGTATTTCAAGGCTGTTTACTTTTGCAGGGAGAGACTCTGGACAACTTCAACTGGGGTGTGCGTAGACGCTCCATGGACAGTCTGGACCGAAATGACCTGCAGCCTTTGGAGGAGAGTCAGATGTCCAGCAGCATGCCCAGCCTCAGCAAGATCGCTCATGAAGATTCAGACGAATCGTCTGAAGAGGATTCCCTCACCACCAGCCAGACACTCTCCCACTCACAGCTAGTAAGTTTATTCATTTGTATGACAATAATTCAAAATAATAATGAAGGTAAAACCCCAAATATCAGTTTCAACCAACTGTAACAAGCAAAAGGTAAATGACATTTCAAGGACAAACTCTTTATATTTAAAACTCTTCAAGCGTTTTTCTATTGTGCCACTCTCTGTGCCGAGTTAGGGTCACCTTACAAAAAAACCAACGTTATTATAGGATTGAAAAATTACCATTCTCCCTGGGATTAAGGCTTTTCCTCTAGTGTCAAGCTTAGGGCCATATTTTTAAGTCTCTGAAAATATAATGGGCCTTTCTGTCACATTCTGCCTTGTTCCATTGGCTTTCTGTTATTCCATGACAGAAAATGGTCTTCAGCATTAGCTGAAGGTTGCCGAGGTTGTGGTGGCAGATTGAAACCCATGGGTCAACACAGCTGTCATCCGCATCTCTTTCTTGTTTCTGATTTTTCAGAAACTCCACCACTGTCCGAATTTAGAGGAGTATTGAGGATTTTGTTGTTTTTAGTTCAGTGTCAGTTTTTTTTGGTTTTTGGTTTTTTTTTTAAGATTCTATTAAATTTATCTTTGTCTCTTTTTCAGACTGTCAGCCTGTCTCCAACTGCAGAGATTGGTAGCATTGACTCTCCCTCTCCCTTCTGTGATACAACTTCAGCAGATTCAACTCCTCTGAGCACCAAAAATCCGAGTTTCGAGGTCCAACTGCCAGAGGACTCGAAGCAGCGGGTGAATAAGGGCTTCAGAGTGTCTGAGATTCTGGGAACTACTAATTCCTATCGTAGTTCTATACTGGAGTTCTTTACTAATTTTGCTAAATAGGAGCTGTTCTCTTTTATTGTGTCTTGAATGTTAAATGTGCTTTCAGTTAAGGCTATCATAAGTGTTATTTTGCAGCGCTGTGACTTTTCTACATTTCCTTTCTTTAGAGTAGAGCATGAGTGACCTTTTCTTGATATTTTAGTAGTTGCATGCAAAAGGAGAAAAAAAACTAACTAAAATCGGCAAGCAGGTGATCTGTAACGCTTTGGGCTCTGGGCTTTCGTCTGGGTTTGTGTCTGACTTTAATTGTGGCAGTTTGTCTGTGGATGTGAGGGGGGTTGTACCCAGCAGTAGAAACAAAAAAAACATTTCTTTCTTTCTGTATCTGTCTATTTAAGGCAATGTGTATACCTATTGCTTCTGTGTGGGTGGCTCTAAGCAAAACTAAAATCTCTTGGCATGTGGAAGGTCAGGAAAGGTTTACACATTGCCTGTTCCAAACCATGGGTGTGCAGGGCCACAATGCTGGCTAAGTTAAATTATTTCATCCTTTTGATTGGCACAATTTTTGCACACTAAGTTTACCAAATAAAAGAAAACATCACAAGGAGTGTCCATAGGGTCCCACGGCAAGGTTAGTGTTACTGTTTAATTATTAAAAATAACAGAGGGAATACATTTCATGCATGCTGCCTCAGTATTTGTTTTGTAATTTATTACACTAATGTTACCAGTTGCTAAGATCTGTCCCTTCTGCTTTCTTTCAGCATGAGGTCTCACAAGAAGATGATGACACAAATGTCCATGAGGATGACATTTCTCTCTCCATCACTGAACTGCCCCCTGAATACCACTGTGGTGACAGTTTGACAATGGATATAATTAACAATGATTACAAAGGAGAACTGGACATTGAAGGCAGCTTACCAAGGTACCTATTACAACATTCAACAATTATAAATACAGTGCAATGAAAAATGCATTTCTCCTAATATGTGGTTATATCCATTCAGTCTTGCTGAGGAAGAGCGAGATGACATGCTGGAGTCACGTTCTTCACCACCACCCTCACCTTTCTTCTCTGCCATCCTTGCGGCTTTCCAGCCAGCCATATGCGATGATGCAGAAGAGGCTTGGCGAAGCCACATCAACCAGCTTGTGTCTGACTCAGATGGATCCTGTGCCGTCTACACTTTTCACGTGTTTTCTTCACTTTTTCAGGTATTCTAGCTTGACCCTGTAGCCAGCTACTCCTGAAGGACATTAGCACTACTTGTAGTGCGCAATGTCAAATTGTATAATTAAACTGAAAGGCTAACAGGCTTAACTATAAGTCTAACTGACCTTTCAGAAGAGGACTGCTTAATTGCAAATAGAGGTCACTCTGTAGATGCTTTCAGTTTGAAAATCTCCTGAGATTCATTAACCGGATGTTGTTCACTTCACTGACCAAAGCTGACAGGGCAACATTTCAGAAAAATTGAAATAATGAATAATGTACTGTTAGTGCCTTAAATGATGTAGGAGGGATTCTGGCGGTGTTACAGACAGCTTGTTTTTTTTTGTTTTGCAGAGTATTCAAACCAAATTTTGTTCTTTGACCTGTGACGCTGTGAGTTACCTTGGTGATGGCTTGAGAGGACTAGGATCAAAGTTTTTGAGGTCTTCTCAGATGCTGACATCATGCTCAGAGTGCCCAACACTATTTGTTGATGCAGACACAGTAAGTTACCTGACATTTAGCAATTTTTCAACGCTTTCCCAAAAGTAGATTTTTGACATATCAGTGGTATTTGAACAAATTCAAACACAAAATTAATATTTTTGCAGATCATGTCTTATGGACTCCTTGAAAAGATGAAATTCAGTGTGTTGGAACTTCAAGAATACCTTGATACTTACAACAACAGAAAGGACGCAGTTCTCACGGTAGGTGGTTCAAATGTTGTGCTTGTCAGTCTAGTCACCTGTATGTTGTCGCTGAGTTACTTAGATTGCCCTCTGTTATACACAGTGGTTGAGCAACTGTAAAGCCACTTTTCCCAAGAGTGCTGGGGGTCCTGTGATAACATGCCAACCACTGGAGCATGAGGAAAAGGTAAATCATTATTATTATAAATATATTTATTTACTTTGAGCATCTTGTGCTATCATATCAACAGTGGGATAAAGTAAAACAGTGGGTTAGTATTTACTTCGGCTTTGATATTGCATTTAGCCAGTGTTCAACCAAAATAACTGTTGATTCTGTACATTTAACAAAATGACTGAACATATTAAGGATTCCATTTCATCTGATCTTTCATACTGTACTTTCTGCATTGCGATTACTGTGTGATACTGTAGCTCTGTGAGTGTTACCTCTAATTCTCTTACACTGTATAAACGTCAAGTTTCTGACAAACTTAAGTTGCTGCACGTCACGTTCAATGTCTCATATCCAGTGTGCATTGTAATTATTTTCAGTTCTTCTGGGCATGGGAGCAAGCTCTCTTATGTTGCAATTTAATCAGGCTTCATGACCGAAGAAGGTTAACAGCAAAATAGAAAGTTTTGCTGTTAAAAGTTGTGAGTTTCTCACTTGAGTGAGTGCTGATTAACAGGCAGAATTTGCTTGGCTTTTTTTTTTTTACTTGTTTTTTTTTTTTTTTTTTTTTTTTTTTTTTTACAGTTTAATTTTGTTTTGTTTTTTTTTTTTTACTTGTTTTTTTTTTTTTTTAATTAATTCTTG
>VUQS01029559.1:0-17611 GCA_015108495.1 Heterochromis multidens | reverse complement strand
AATCCTTCTCTTTTTTTTTTTTTTTTTTTTTTACTAATTTTACATTGTCTTTCTCGCTCATCTTCTGCAAAATTTAATTCTGATTTATTTCCAATGATTCATGTGATGGATTTTTTTTTGTATTAGAATGAATGCTAAAACTCAGGATATGTACTATAATAATCAATTGGAGATATTTTTTTCATCTTATCATGTCCTGTTTTTAAGTACCTTGCATATACCAAATTTTTCTATTTATATCATCTGGTTTCCAGCAATATTAATGGATGTTTTCCCACTTTGCACCTCTGCTGCTTTGCACAGTGTATTTGTATGCTACTGAGGCTTTGCCTCTGACCTTGACTGTTTCGAAAAATTATGATTTACATTCAGTCAGATTGAAATGACTCCAAATGCCACGGTGTGAAACACAGAAGCATCCTATATCTACCATACTTTGGTACAATGCATCCAATTTACATTTTAAGAGGCAAATAAAAATAGCCTTATTGCCACATTTGCATGTGAAATAGAGCTAAATATGTCTTTACATTGTCCTTAGTGGACTCCCTTCATCTATACATTTATCACTGTCTCTATTATGTTGAGACCCATCTACTAATTTTAACATATCTTTAGGCTTCAGGTAGACCATTAAATGTGAATTCACTTTCTATATAAGTGTATTATTTTTCACATACTGACTTTCTCACACTCTCACACCACACTTCCCTTTATAATTCTGTCACAGCTTGTGCTCAGCTGCTTCTTAGCATCTCTTTATAATTCTGAACTTCAGATTTTATTAAACTTCTCTGTAAATAATAAAAAAAAAAATATTTGTAGCATGATCCAATTTTACCCATAGTATTGCCCTTAGGGTTTATTTAACACTGCTGTGTTAATCTAATCTAATCTAATCTAATCTAATCTAATCTAATCTAATCATTAATTGCAACTAGCATTAATTTGCATCAGGTTTGCAATTAAAACGGTCCTACCTACACTGTCAGTGAACATCAGTGATCACTTAGACCTAATTTAGTGTCTATTAGGTCAAATTGATCAGGGATGACTACAAACTGTGTTTTGTTGCTGCACACCTACTCTGAATAAGCAGCACGAACAAGACCAGAGTTGGAGCCTTCAGTCGCCAACTCTGGTCTGCATCAATCACTCTCAGTTGGGCTGCTGTTTGAAGGCAGGAAGCAGGAAATCTTCACACAACCTACGACCTTGGTCATCTGGCTTACTGCTGCTCCTTCCTGAGATATAAAGATAAATGTGAGTTGGAGACAACTTTACTTGAACGATGTTTTAAGTTAACCAAAAAAACTACATTAAAAAAAAAGGGAATAAAAATGGTATGAGGAAAAAAAAGAAAATGAGGCTGAAGACAGAAGAAAAAACGAGGCCATAGCCCACAATGGTTGGCAGTTATAAATGGATCCTATAGACTCTATGAAGTAAATCACTGTATGTGATATAGGACTGTGGCTCCTGCAATGGGCAATCCACCATCTGTGAGACTCCTTTAAAACTTGTAAACAGTCACAAAATAGTAGCACTGTTTTCTGGTAAACTGAAATGTGGGACAATATCAAGAGTGGCCACTTAATTTTTGTGGCGGTGTGGTTCGCTCTATTCCAAGGTTAGTTAAAGCAGCTATAATCAGTTGTTTTATATTAATTATGGATCAGATAACTGGTAAATTTAATGTGAAATGTCCTAGTTGTTTGATGAAGCCACAGAAAATGATTATCTTTGTGGTATCCACGAATATACAGCCTTTAACTGTCTTTGAGCTTTTTATTTCATGGACTTCAGCTTTACTGTTTTGATTCATTATCACAAGTCTCATGAGTATCTCTTCAGCTCATCTCTTCAACTATGCACTTGTAATGTAAACATTTATCAACCCTGTTTCTGGGTCAAAGCCTCTACTACCTGGCAGAGGATATTGTCTTGATGAAGTGTGATGTGTCACATATACAGCATTTTGGAACTCTGTGAGTCCATGAGTCATTATCCAGTCATCATTATACCCCTGTATGGCCATTTAATTTTTTTTTTAACAATAATTAAGTGTAGTATGCCTTTGAGCTGTTTTTCAAAACTCAAGGTTTACAGCCTCCAGGATCACAGAGTCCAGGACAAGTTGGAGAGTGGAGATTAAGCCTGGTATCATACTTTTCGGTAACCAATAATTCAAACTGTGTAACAGTATATTAATTACTAACCTCATGTTGTGGTCTGGTCATCTCAGACACTCTCTTGGCAGCAGTTTTGTCTATTTTTGGTGTCTTCTTGCCCAAAAGGTCTCTGCTGATCATACACACACAGGTACTATACCTGCACTGATTGACCCTCAATCTGTACCTCTGTTGAGAACATTTCAATCCTAAAACTTCCAAAAGTGCATATATGTGTGTGTGTGTGTGTGTGTATATATATATATATATATATATATATATATATATATATATATATATATATATATATGTGTGTGTGTGTGTGTGTGTGTGTGTGTGTGTGTGTATTACAATTACCTTACATAGAACATTGCACTAGCTAGCAAGCTTGCTGTTAACTTTTAACTCCACTCAACCTCATCAGTCAATTGTTAGCTCATCAAACCGACATGGTGAGTTGTCTGTCGTCTGCCCATCTGTCCATAATTCAAAAGAATCACTACTCCGGTCAGAGTTTAATCAGAGTTACACACAATGGTAACACAATTGCTCTTCGTCCAAATTGTGCTCAAGGTCAAGGTCGCATTTGTCTTTCTCAGTGGATTTTAATTCTCATTAGTTTGTGCATCCAACCAATGACAAGTTTCTTTCTGTACTTCACACATTACAATAACCTGTGAAATGTGATGGATCGTGAGCCAGATGAGCTAGGTTTATATGGACCCCTGAATGCTATGCTTGACTATAACAACTGGACAAACCCTACAAAGTGAACATAGTGGAGCATTTGATGAAGCATTTGATGGGGCTTTTTGGATTTTCTTTATTGGATTTTCATTAATCAGGTAGATACTTATTCTTTATGTCCTTCACACCCTTTATCATTCCAGCAAATGTTACATCAGCTTTAGAAGGGAGTATTTTGTCAAAATGTGACTTACCATTGCTTCCAAGTGAAAAAAAAATCAATCAATCTCTGACTACATTTAATCAAGAACTTAAACCCTTGAAGTGGAAAAACAATATTTATATATAATTAATGACAACACAGACATAAATGCCTCCCATGACTCCCTGTTGGATCATTGACTCACGATAGCCGTTAAAGTATCATAATACACCTGATGTTGCCAGCTTTTATTTTTGAACTACTTTAGGGAAAACTATGGTTATTCACTACACACTTGATTTCAACTGTACAATTTCGTTTTTTCATTCCCCTGTTCAGCTGACACAGTAAAAGTCCTTGCTACCTAGGGCATGGGTATTCATCTATGAACTGAAACTATCGGTGTGTATTAGTATTTGTGTTTTTATATGGACATAGGTGTGTTTGCATATGTATATGCACAAATGAACATGTAGTGTTACAAATATAAAAGTGTCTGAGTCTGACTGTATCATATCGCTGTGTGGTTTAGCACATTCAGCCTTTTTTTTTTTACTTCATTTTATTTCTGTATTATGCCATAAAGCACAATAAAGTGGTGCTGAACAAATACATCTGATTTGCTCCAATACTCTAATATAGTATTGTTTTTTTGCAATAGATAACTAACAACTGAAATTTACATTTAGCCTAAAACATTAAGCAGTCTTTTGCAGTACTGTCCAGCATTTCTGATTAAAGCAGCACTAAGGTAAAAGATTTCCATAAATGAACAACACATGGTATTTCTTTATGTTCTTCATGCTCTTTGTCATTTCTTCCCATACATTGTAGGGTGTTTGAGTTGGTTGAGGTGTAAGGAGAGTGTAATGGTTGTGGGAAAGCTGTAACTCTGTAGGCTTAATACCGCTGAGTGTGATGAGGGTTTGGTGTGAAAGCAGCAGGATCCAGTTTACCCTGATGGCCTCACTTACTGATTTTCTGTGTTTTGATAGACAACCAACACCAGCATGGCACCCTTTTCTCGCACCCATCCAACTTTCTTTTCACACGTACACCTTTTACTCATGACGTGGCCCCAGCTAATGTTCTCTCACTGTCAAATTCTATTCCCATAAGTGAGGAATATTCACCCCACCTCTTCTTCTTCTCCTGTTTCTCTGCAGTGCCAGTTCGTCACGCAGGACGAGGACCATGATTGACAGCCAGGCAAGCTGAGGAGACCTGTCATTCATCTTCCTATCAGCGTGTCAGAGGGCTATCTCCGTCTTGCCTCCCCCCTCTTCCTCCTCCTTTTCCTCCACCATCCTCCTCCCTCCCTCGGTCCTTTCTTATCTTCTCAATGGGCTGGTAGCCTCACCATCCCTCAAATCATCCACCACCTCCAAAACCTGAAAGAGACTGAAATTGTACTGAAAAACACTTCTAAAGCAACCCTTGCCCCACCTAAAGGGAGTTTGGCATGCCTCCTCACTCTTCTTGAGTGAAGTGTAGTGAGTGGAAGTCGAAGAGCGATCCCTTGTTTGTACACCCTTCAGAAGGAGATACAGCTCCTTAACAAGGAGCTGAGAAAGGGCCAGTCATGCGTTTCCACTTTGCGCTGACGCTGCAAGCACTGTGGACTGGTGTTTGCCAGGCAGCCATGCAGCACTACCCTGCAGCATGGGGACATTACGATGTGTGCAAGTCCCAGGTTTATTCAGATGAAGGCTTAACCTGGGACTACATGGCCTGCCAACCCGAGGCAGCAGATATGACCCAATACCTAAAGGTGACTCTAGATCCCCCCAACATCACGTGTGGAGACCCTCCAGAGACATACTGTGCCCTGGTGAGTACATTGAAAAGTGAAACTTTTTTAGTTGTACACCTAGTAGGGAAAAAAAAAGACAACCTGAGGCAGCTTTCTTATCTGTTCCCGTGTATCAAGTTGCTTCTTGGCTTGTTCAACCCCACAGCCATGACAGACACTTTCAAAAGCCTGTGTGACTCAGATACCTTACTGTGGCTGAAGAAATAGAGGTTTGTGCCCATTGACGTCATGTTCTGCTGTTTAGAGAGCTGCTTCTTGGTGTGCACTGCAAACACTGTCTGATGTGCTGTTGACACGGCAGAAAACACTGTATAATGTGACTTTTCAATGAAAACACAAGTGCTCACCTCTCTCTCCACACACAAAAGACTCATATAAAAATATAGCTTCCTCAGTCGTTCTGATTTCAAAGTAAAAAGACATCCCAGCACAGCAGTTGCTGTTGCACCAGTGTTTGTCTTTTAGCAACACTGGATCAGTGAGTGGCCTAAAATTCAAACAATGTCTGGGTGGGTGAAAAAGTGCACAGGTGAACTAAAAATGTAACAGCGTGTATAAGTGGAGTGTTATTGTAGGACCAAAAGCACAAGCTGTTTTGTTTTTCTTGAACTGAGCAGCACCTTTAACCATGCAGTAAGCGTTCATATGCAGTGGTCCAACATATTAATCAGTCACAGCATACCTCATTATTATTATATTATTCTTTAGAACCTAGCATCAGTTTTTGAGGCTGGACACAGTTGATCTGAAGGAAAGTGAGATGTTTTCGTGTGAGGAAAATGTTTTCCTGTTCTAATTTCCTCATATTGTATGTTGATCAGTTTTGTCAAGTACACATTTTAGTGCTTTTACCGGTGTCTGTTGTTTTTGCAGAACAAGATTATCCACATCAGCAGGATTTTTTTTAACTGTATTTATTTTCTATGTTATGATCAAAAACACTTTAAAGAGGAGTCAGAATAATTAAAGAATTAAATTAAATTTTTTTTGTTAATTTTTGAAAATTAGACTTAAATCCAAAGGGCATCTAATCTCAGAACAAATTCAACAATAACTGCCCAGTAAATTATAGTGATATTTTGTGGGATGAGACTGATTTTTCTATTTAAAAAGCAAAATTCAAAGCAGTGATTGGTTGATTGGTTTACCCTTTTAAGTTTCTGTGCTGCTGTTGATTCTGCAAATTATATTGCAATCATGAAAATTACAAATTCCTGATGGAGCTGAAAGTGAAATGAGCAAAAGATGCATATTAGGTCAAGTATTTAATTAGCAAACCACCCTCCTCCTTATTTCAGGTCCTTTTAGCTCTGAAACTCACAGCTGGTCGCTTTAGATTAGCGCTGAATGATGAATCCATTTTGGGCCACCGTGTGTTAGCAAATCATCAAAGATTCTCTCAGAACAAATGTACTCTTCAACGGCATCAAGAGCTCTTTAGATAAATAGTGAGATGTTCCAGGAAAAGTAGTAACTTGAGGAGTATAAATAGACACTCGCCATCAGCAGAAAGTCAGCTGAGAGGAGAGACAGAGAAACAGAGGGATTAACAAAACACAGATGACAAAGGCAGTGAGAATGATCAACAGAGAAGTGAGAAGGAGTGAACATGAGGGAGACAGAGACTCAAGAGGACTATGTGCGAAGCATATGATGACTGAAGAACTAATATCTCAAGTGTAGGGAGGCAAGGAGGCTCTGAAATGTGAATAATTCAGCATGTTTTGTAGCTAATGTGTTTTATTCATAGGACACATTATTCAGCCCGACATCTCTGAGGCACTTTTGAAAAAAATGCTGACTCCTGTGATTGGCTGACTCCAAGGTTGGTTGAAGGCAAAGTGAGTTAGAGGGCATGGGATTCCATATCTGCGAGTTCATTGTCAAAATGCAGCCACCCTCTGTTTTTCCTTCGGGTGACTCCCTGACCTCCAACTGATCTACATCTGAATCTGAAGTGTGTCATAGTATTTGTGTGGCCGGAGCTATATTGTGGATAAATTGGCTGAATACTGGATGAGCAGCAGCCATCCGTTTTTGATCTATGTTCTATTTCTAGACTCACTGAAAGAGAGTTTGTGATTATTAATGCCAGCCTCTTAACAACAGTCTGATTATCGCTTATTGAATTAGCGCGAGTTTGTGCCACGCTGTCGCCCTCATGTCTCCGGCAGCCAATGTGATAGGAGTGCTTCAATTAAACAGGCAGTGGTTAGCTCCCACATAACCATTTCCTCTCTCTGCTGCACCGTACTGATCGCAAATCACACAAACATCAATGAAATATGACCCCTGCTGCTTACCATGGAGTCCGATTCTCTGCAATTGGTTTATGTTTACCCCAGGCAGTAACGTGGCTCCAAATCAACACTGGAACAATTATCATTGATATTTCAGCTACTCTGGCTGCCAATACGCTGCTACAATGCCAATAGTGGTTTGTATCATAAGTCAAATCACTGCAGATCCGGGGCAATTATCATTATGCTGCATTATCGGAGAATTTCATCTCTCTGGTAATTGATTTTGCGCTTGTAGAGGCGGGTGTATTTTAAAGCGTTGTGTCTGCTTCCTGGAGTGCTGAAGGTAACAGACACCAAAGCCTGACGAGAGGAGACCGAGACGGAAAGAGATGCAGTAGCTTGAGGGTGTGCTGCTTATATGAGCATGGTTATCTCGGGTTGCGGCCTTCATCCCAGGGTCACAGATAAGGGAAGACAACATCACACACAGCACCCTCCCCAGTAAAGACTTTTTAATTCTCCTTCTAGCCCAGTGACCTTTTCCTTAGCAATAAGCTGGCATTCACTGAACTCCGGCACATGAATCTGCCATCATATGAGTTTTCACGGTCCCCTCCAGTTAGACTCAGACTGGCCTTTAAAAACCTGGACAGCTTTCACAGCCTCAGCCTGATGGTTGAGTTTGTGCAGCATTCAGGAGGGCACCTTTGAGCTCATACAAAATTAATGTGTAATCACAAAAAAAGCCAGTTCTTGTGCAAAACAATTAACTTTGATGATTGTGTATTCGGAAAACCTTGAAAACATAAAAGGCTACATATTTATAAAATCAATGGAAGTAATTATGTTACATTTAGACATGTCTTTGTTTTCCAGTACAGGTTGATTAAACCGAGAAGCAGCTGCGTTTCCTCTATGTCTAGCCGCTGCATCACACTGAAGGACACTCAAGGGAATTATCAGCAGAGCTTTTGAGCTATAAAATGATCGTTCAGCGTAACACACAGATTGGTTCTTCTTTGATGCACGTGGCATTAAACATAAATGAATCTTCGCAGTAGGTGTAACTCCATAATTTAAACTGTGTTTGGAAAGCATGCTTGTGTCTGCATTGATGTCCTTCTACATTCCATGCAAGTACTGTATGCTTCTCTCAGCGCCATCAATTTACAACCAGGAAGTGCTGATGAATGCTGAAACCTGAGTCCTGCAGGCCAGGACATTTCATAGCCAATCAAATCTAAATGAGGAAGCAAAGGGGATTGTTAAGAGGTGGTGCAGTGTATGGTTTTTTACCCCATTTTAGCCTCAATCAGAGGACTTTAATACAGTGCCATAACACAGTATATCACATATGGTGTTGTAACTAATTTGGATAATTAATGAGATAACTGATTTAAGCTTTAAAATATGAACTTTTTTAACCAATGTCATTTCTAAATGAACCATTAAACATAGCCATATCCAATATGCTATGGCATGTCGTATTTAGTTTTTTTAGTTGAAGTATGGAGCATATGTATTTATTTTTTCAATCAAAGTTAGATTATAACTTATTGTGAACATGTTTAAATCCCAGTGTAAAGAAGATATATAAACACATAATTCAAACCGGTAAGTAGGCTTACTTGTAAGGACATAAAATACAAGACTTTATTGCTTTAGTACTTTAATCAGTCTCTGTTGTAGGATTATATTGCCATACAAGGGCCTATAGAACAATGAAAAGGCAATTCCCTCCGCTGAGAATCTATAGCTCTCTTATTGATGCTCGTCAGGGAAAGCCAAAGAGTTTAGACGGTCTCGGAACACTCTTGCCCTCCTAAGAGACCCTCATGATCCGTGCACTGAGCTCGGCAGGATCTTCTGCAAACGGTGCTGCCAATTTCCAAGAGCATTGATTGGTCAGTAGTTGGTGCTTTTATATGTATTGATTTGTTATCTTGAACATAACCTGCTTAGGAGTATTTGTTTGTGCTTATGTCCAGTACTGGGAAGGCTTTGAAATGCACAGGCAATAACATGAGAAATGTTATATTCTACATATAGTCTTTTTACACAAAATAATCTTTAGATGTAGCCTCATTTGTAATTATCAGCATTTTCATTTGTAACTTTTATTTAGTAATATGTTTTTCACTGTTATGTGATAACAGTTACATTATTTGGTAATTAAGATATCTAACTTACATGTAGCTAGTTACTCCCTAACACTGCTTGTATTTAGCTTTAGACATATTGTACCTTTGTAACTGTTATTGTGCAGAGTGTGAGTACCTGTACCCCTGTGCTTAGCAGAGCAGATGGTACATTCCAGTTTAAATCTGGCTGAGATAAACAGTGCTTCTCTAGGTTGATTTTACTACATTTTTAAAATGATTTTCTTGAACCTTGCCAGGGTTCTTTTTTTTGTTTGTTTTGTTTTGTTTGTTCTGTTAAAACGACCCCTTTTTCACATTAGAATCAGTTATTCAATGTTGCATCTTCGTCATCCTTTTGGATGACTTTTCTAGGTGTGTTAACCAGTGAATGAAAGTCAAGTTTGTTGTGTGCTCCCATAGATTCACATTGTGGTATACAGATCTCACCTCTTCCTAAGCCGATCTAGGTTAAAGGTTTCAGACAGCCAAAGCGTTTTAACTCTCCCATGCCTCAACCATCCCACTCCGCCAACAGGCTCCACGTTGACATTTCCTTGAGAAAACGAGTGTGCTGTCAGCAGCAATATGTCTCATTTCATACTGCAACACTCAATGCAAGGGTTAGAGGAGGATGATATTGAGAGAAAAGAGACAGCTGCTTTTTCACAGGGCTACAGCGTTGTCTGTGGCAGGCTGTCTCATAAACAGTTTATATTGGATTTTCTGTGAGGTGAGATTGCAAAAACAAGCACAAAGATGGAATTTCAGATCTGCAGATTGGTATAAAAAAAGGCCAGATTTCAGGAACATTGTATCAATTAAACACCAATAAAAAAGAACTGTTTAACATTGGAGTATTATGTCAGTGTGTTCCATTTTATGTATCGTCTTTCATCTTTGCCAAACAAGAGAAAAAATGTATTGCAATTTATGACAGAAGTATGAGACATGGACCAAAACAAGCTAAAAGGAGGAAAAAATGTGGATAATCCATGGATTCTTTCATCATAGCTTATTGTTTCGTTGTTTGATTACTGATAGCTATCTGGAGTGGCAAACAAAGCCTGAGTTATTATTTTTGTATAATTACCCAGCAGGCGATGTTTAAGCAGAATTTTTCACACATGATTTTAATCTGAGCTCAAGGGAATTCTGTCTCTTTTCTGTGATTTAATTAGCCTAATCAACCCTCAACAAACAAGTTGAAGCGAAGGTTGTACTCACTATAGTGCGTCTCCATTATTGTACTTAACTTGACACACTTCACACACTCTTTTATGGGTAGAGCGGTTTTTATCATATAAGAGCCATAAAATACACTCTAGTATTTCAACAGGCTCAAAGCTGCAGCCACATTACCACAGACAGGCCTGCTAAATACTGCTAATACTGTGCTGTAATTAGTCGATAGGCAGAATCTTCAACAGTTTTGATGCTTGAATTTTTTTTTTTTAAATAAGATGAATTGATGCATTGTAAATTGAACACAAAACAAGCCATGTACAGCCCTCAGCTTAGGCTGAGTATATATATATATTTTTTTTTTTTTTGTTTGTTTGTTTTGTTTTTTGTCTTTTTTTTTTGTTTTGACGAGAAACCTTTGTCCTTTTTTAAATTTTACCTTCCTGACTTGAATAACCACTGTGACCACACTGCAAAAGAAGAGAGAAGAGGATCTCATCATATTCTTCCAACACATCCTGTGCTATAAACTTTGCATGAGCGTTGAGCATTGGTTGAATTTTTAGCATTTTCTTATTTCTTCCAAGCACTCGTTCTTCCAAGTCTTCAAGCACCAACACAAACATGGACTTGTCAGCCAGCCCAGACCAGGCTCAAGAGAAGTCCATTAAACAGGTGTTGGCAGAAAATCCCACTTCCTGTTATGGGCATGTTGTGGCTCAGCCTTGTATAGCAGTACTTTTGTTTTAAATTTCAATTTCTGATGTGAATTCATTCAGTTCTGAGTGTGACTATGGCTGCCATGTCAGCTTTGTGGTATGACCAAGGATGTTGGTCAAGTGTGGTCACCAAAGTGAGTTATAGCATATAAAAACACAAGAGCAAAAGTGTGTTTTCTTTAATGTAAGTAGCAGTTAAAAGCAGTTAAAACATACTACCGGAATAAGAATAACAGTAAGAACAACTAATTTTCTGACATAGCCAGTTAAGCGTAGTGCAAACCTTGTATTCACACTGGATACACAGCCTAAATTAACTTACTTTGTTTGTGTTATGTATGTTTCAGTTTGTTGCCAAGTGAAACCACACATACAATACAAACAGTACCTTCTGTAATATTTCCAAATCAGTTGCATTAGTGTTGATTTTATTATGCTATAATTCCCAGAAGAGGTGCATTTCCAGTTGTTCTGCAAACTGTGTTGACATGTTTGAAATACTTTTCTCCAAATGGGAGATGTTGTTGATATCAGAAATTCAAAGTTACCTTAATTGCAATTTGGAGGCTGCTATAAAATTCTTCTTCAGAGCTTTCCAACTCTGTTTTAAATTATTACAGTTTAAAAAATAGTCATCATTTTGTTTCACTAGTTCAACTGTAACTTTCACTACAGTTGTAAAGTCACAAAACTGCAATTTAAAATGCAGAGAATTAAGTTGCAGGATCGGTAACAGAATGTAACGTCCACACCACTAACATGATTTTATAGTTTCATTGTGGATTTTTTCAGGTACTTTATAGCACACACTAAAATAAAATGGAAGCGAGCACATATAGTGCTCCATATAAAAAACACAGGTTTGATTTTTATACAGTCCATGTCTTTGATCAGCTGGTAAGGATTCTGATTATTATGTTTGACACACATTTTAATCTTTTATCATATGAAGGTTAAGTGTTTCATAATTATTCACTTGGAAATATTAAATGGGACCTATTGTTCTCATTTCCAGTACCATATTTTTACTCTTGAGCTCTGCTAGAGGAGCTTTGCATGATTCACACTTCAGTGCAGCTGCTCAGTTCATCCTCTGTCTAAAATAAGCTTCTTCCCCCTCCCTTCAAGCCAAAATTCTTCTGATTGGCTGCCTCTAATGAACAGAAGGTGTGAACAGCAGGTGGGCATGGCTTCTGAGCTCACAGCCAGAGCTGTGTGCCTGTGATGACCATAGAAGGGATATCTGCTCTCCTTGACATCATCAAAGCCAAGAGTATAAAAAAACTGTCTGAAACTGAGCATTTAGAGCAGACTGAACGCTGAGCTTTTGGCTGACTGGCTTTACATGTACATATACTTTTTTCTTAAAACTTTGGCAATGTTTAATATGAGCATCTACTACTGTCACATTATTCATATGACAGAAAATAAGGATTTTTTTTCCATTTTAATTAGTCCACTGGATACTGTGTTGTAAGCCACCTCATGGAACACTGAAAATATTTTTACTTTCAGCAGGCATAACAATGGCCACCCGCAAGAAATGAAAGTCCTTCTTTTGTTTACCAAGAATTTTAAGTAGCAGACCTGCAAATATTATTACAAACTGAGTATGTGTCATGGGAAAATGGAAAACTTTGCAGATCTAGCAACACTTAAGGGGGTGTGGTTTAGTGAACAATCAATTTTTTTGTGCGGTGCTTTTGTTGCTGCTATGATTACTACTTTCTACCTGCCTTGTTTTCAGTATCATCGCCTCGCCACACTATTATCATGTCCTATCATTATCACCACATATTGTTATTGTGTGATTACTTTTATATGAATGGAAATGAGAGGACTTTTTTTGAAGTGTGAAGAGGAGGAAATGTTTACTCCCAGAGAGGAAAAAAAAAGTTTGTTAAAGTGAAGTTAGTGAAAAGTTGGTATGCAGACAACATCAGGTATTGCTCTGTGATGCTGTGCTGTGTGAGTGTGTGACTTGTATATCTGGGCTCCATCAAGGCGTTCCGTGTTGCTTCACCGTTTACACTGCCATCACAGGATGACAGGGGGCCCCCTCGACTCCAGCTTCCCACAGGGTTTTCTGTTGATTTTTTTAAAAGTTTGGAGCAGAACATTTCCTCCTTTGCCATAAACTATGGTGAGGAACCTCAGAGAAGCTAAAGAATGAATAATCTTTATCGTCGTTATAGTGTTTAGATGTGAAATCACATGTTAGACTGCGAAAGAGCAAATCAGAAAATATTCTCTTACATGTATAAAAATGAAGTCAATAGGAAAAGGGCTAATGTTTCATCTTGGGAAGCAAAAACATTATATTTCCCTCTCGTTCAGCTTTGGTTTCCAGATACTGAAATGATATATTCCGAGAAAATTGCTATTGAATATAAGTCAAGGAAGGGATGATTTCTCATAGCTCAGATTTAGCCTCTGAATATCTTAAAAGTTCTTGCTATTGACTACAGGTCACCCAGAAATATCACATTGTCTCACTGTTAAACGGTCACTGTACTCACGGGACCCGAGAACTCACAAATAATATGGACCAACCATCTGGGCCCGCACAGTCTGATTTCTGTGACACAGGGACTTTTTTTTCTTTCTCCCTGGTATTTTATTTAACAAAGCCATTTTTTTCACCCCCGTTTCTCTCCTATTACTGCATGGATTCAAAATCCCTCTTGTGGTAATGGGGGCTTTTGTTGCATTTCACAGTTCATCAGTTGTGGAAAATTATGGTCTGGAACACCCCCCTTGTCCTATAGCCCCCTCGTTCTTCCTCCTGCTTTGTGCACGAGGGGTCAGAGAATAGATGGAGATACAGTGGTTGGCTTCTGGGGAGATCCGTTGACTTTTAATTGCTCTTTGACCCTCTGGTGTGGTTTTCCCATCTGAGCTCACTTGGTTGAACACTGATTTTCTAAATATCCCCTTCCCTCTTTGGGAAATTAATAACAAATGGCATGCACGCACACAGGCCAATAGAGAGAAGTTTACAGAGCCCCAAGCATGGCATATGGTAGCATTCATATTTTGAGGCATTCATGTTTTCATTTATTTGTGTTAGGGGGTTTTAATGTTAATTGCAGCAGATAAGGGGGTGTGTTCTGAATAGAGCAGTCCCAGTGATCCCATCCCTCATTTTTATCCATCGTAGGGGGTCAGATGTTCCTACAGTTGAGGCAGACGCTCTCCCTCCTCTACTCAGCATTTCAAAGCAGCAGGGCCTCCCATCCCTTATCAGCACAATGAATACCTGGTGTTGTGTGACTAGTGTATGTACGTGTGCCACTTTGCTTCTATTTGTGTCTGTATGTACAGCCACACTTTGTGAACTGTAGTTCACATCGTACTGTTTCAGAAGACTTTTCAAATCTATTTTGGGATCTATACTCCTGTACACTATACTAATGCAAAGTGATATTATGTGTTTAAAAAAAGATACACACAAGAACAACATGTCTGCAACATGTCAGAAATTATTTATTTCCACCTATATGCAACATAATTGGGTCCCTCAGCCAAACTCCAATGCTCCCATTACACTAATATCATGGTAGTAGTCTCAAATTAGTATATGTCACAAATTAGCAATGTAATAGCAATACTGATTGTAGTGTTTAGTTGCACAATCCCATCTCCTTGAAATTAGGTTTCCTTAAAACAAAAATTATGGTCCCAATTATGTTTAGGTGTTTATTTAACCTTTATTGCATAATAATTTATTTTCTATAATGCATTATTATGCATTAGGAAATGTCTAAATGTCTCAGAGTCAGTAGGAGGTGGTTGGGGTGGATAGAAGGCATACTGTCAGTGCTTGAATCTCAGAATCCAGAAGTGGATGTGGTAGATATCGTTAGCTGTGTGTATCAATAGACTGTATGTAATAGTGTATTACACAGATACTAGCTAGATATCTCCTAGATATTGCAGATACTAGCTAGAAACTATAGCCACCTGCGTGGGCACCCTTGTGTCACTCAAAACAGCCACACCTTAGTAATGCACATCGTTTAAGCCCTAATTGAACTATTAGCTAACCAATGAGTGCTGAAATATAAAAATAAAAAATACTTTTTTTTTTTGGACATTTCATCATTGTGTCAACACAAAATGAAATTGAGGTGCAATGTCCTGTATTTGATGTCACAGTTTATGTTGAATGGAAATGCAATATAAAAGATGCACACCTGAAATAATACAGGTCACTCATTCATTCTGAAAACAGAAGAAAATGGATGAATGGATGGATGGATGGATGAATATACAAAATGTTAATGCAGCTTTCAGGAATTTTAGGCACATTCAAAATGATGTGGTCTGGAAACCACGAGAAGTGTAGCTGCAGAATAAACACATGCAGTAAGGAGTTTTAATGCACATGGAAGCCAAGTCATCTGCTAACACACGAGACTGATAAAATATCATCTAGTCAAAATGCATTAAAGAGAATTCATTATTGTTTAACACAGAAAAAAGAAGGGGGAAATATTTTATTCACTTTCAAAGTTTTACTTGCTTGTTTAGACTCGCCCTATAAAATGTTTCTCTCTTCTCAGACAGCTTTTAGGCCAATAATGTCATTCTCCATGTTCGAGGGAAATGTGAGTTGGTGCACTTCACCCTGACAGGCTTTGAAAAAGACCCCTGGATTACATTGAGTGACAGATCCCAAACCATAAAATCTGTTATGTCTGGCCTGCACTGAGCATAGGCCAAACTCTAAATCAATAGCAACACTATCAGTGATGGAAATTGAATGCGGAATCTGAATGATGAGTACCCCTTCATGAACTGCATAAGAGCATTTTTCCAGTGCTCATCTCAGATATATTTCTTCCTGGCAGATGTGAGTACAACTGCAGCTAAGAGAAAGTGTAAAGGTTGTTGGAACATATATTAAAAATGGAGCATAAAGATAGAACTCAGAGAGATGAGAGGCCACAGATGGAATTGTTTTCAAGGTTGGCAGTCTTTTAAAGGTTTATTCCACTCATTTTATTTTCTTGTGCACTCAGCTTGATCTGACTCTGAAAAGTAATTTGACAGTTGCTGCCATATATCATTTTAGATAACTAATCATTGGTAATTTCAAACAGACTGAAATCCTAGTTCAAAACCACAGTAGAAGCCATTTGGGCTATGAACTCTCTTATCAGACCCATACAAGCATATATGTTACAAAAACTACAAAAAACTATAAGAGCTGTCATGGAGATTTTAGCCATTTGAACTTTTGGGAGCACATTAAAATGGCTTCTCTGTGCACTCTCCTACACATGACTGAGTTGCTTTGTAAGCTAGCATCTGCCCCGCAGAGGGAACTGGAGTGGTCAGCGCACAAGACAAAGACCTGGAAAATGTGCTTGCTTAATTAAAGAAGGGGAATAACCAGTGCAGCTATTTACACCTAATTCTGACATAAATCTGCAGTTATCGCACTGGCGAGACTGTTCTCTCCCCAATTTAGGAAGTACCCGAGAGCTTTTCCTTAATAAGCAATCCTCCTGATTAAGCCTAGGCAGGAGTATCTTTCTGTAGGAGAGAAAAGGACAAGAGAGGCTGAATTTAACTAGAGGGGACGTAGTTAGCAAAATGTCGTCACGGATATTGAGATGGTTAGCATTTTATTAACCTGAGTCAAGACAGAGAGAGCAAGTGGTAAATTGGGTGTAGACTTGCAGTGTCTGTAGGACTTTGGCCTAAGGGTGCTGGGATATAGACACTTGGTATTTCACCCTATCCATCTCCCAAGCCATCTACTCAGGCAATACCGTCTGCCTCAGTCCATTGCTCCTCTAATTAGCAAGTTGTTTTATTTCCTGTGGCTACCAAACTAGTTTCCTGACTTTTTTTTTTTTTTCAAGCCTTGCTGTCTGGATTGCGAGGACATGCATTCAAAGCATCTCCCTCAAGGTGTCAGACACTTGTCACAGAGGCATGATGTGACAAGGGTGCAAACGGTAATATGTTCATTATGTTCACAAGGACAGTGAGCGATTGAGTGGCTTGGCATGGAAATGCATTTTACATCCCCTCTGTCTGCACATCAGAGGCTCTAAATGAAATGATTCAGTTAGAGGTGCCAGCCATTAACTGTTACTCTGGGACACACATTGTTGTCACATTGAAGGCTCTCTTTCAACGACAGTCAGCGCGTCTTCAGATTATTCCCCCACCGTAAACATGAGGGCGATACGCCAAGCTGCAAGCACAGTGGCGGGGTGCATTGGTGTTTGATATGAGTGTGGTACCTCTCCTTGCCTGAATTCCCTTGGATTTCATCAAGGGCTTTCTTCTACCCATATCATTAGCTGGCTTGCTGTCTTGCCATCACCCTTGCTGCTTTAGAGAGTAAGAGAGAAATATGTAATAAGTAGACAGTTACAGATCAGTTGTCCATCCATCCATCCATTTTCTTCCACCAGATCATTTGTCAGTACATGA
>VUQS01029551.1:0-11469 GCA_015108495.1 Heterochromis multidens | reverse complement strand
TAACCAATAGCCATTTTTATATATAGTCCCATATTTTTAGCGGCTCAACATTAATTGGACAACTGACTGACAAGCAGTCAGTAAAGCAGACATAATATCTAAAGTTCATTCAAAGTGGTGAATTTGTATTATATAGTTTTTCACTCCAGTTTTAAATATGAAGCCCAAAGATGTCTCAGTGAAAGTGAGGGAGATCATTATCAAACTGGACAAATAAAATAAACCTATCATAGACATCGCACACACTTTAAGAAAGGCTAGTACTCTCTTAAAAAGAAGGAATTCACTGAGCTGCTCACCAACACCAAAAGACCTATAAAAACACAGAAGACAACTCCATGTTTAAGAAAAACAACTTCACATCTGGAAAAGTCAAGAAGGAGGTAGGTGTATCATCGCCAAGGTCTTTAATCAAGAAGAAATATGGAGAGTTTACAACGAGGTTCAAACCACTGATTACATTCAAGAACAAGGCACTTCTTTGTGACTATGTCAGTAAACATCTAAAAGAGCCTGCACAGTGCTGGAAACAAAAAAAGATTTGGACAGATGAAACCAGGATTAACCAGGAGAAAAGTATGGAGAAGGAAAGGAACAGCTCAGTCTGAAGCATACCACATTATCTGTCAAATATGGTGGAGGCAATGTTATGACATGGGCAAGTATAGTTGCTAATGGAACTGGGCCACTAGTGTTTATTGATAAGTTGACTGCTGACAGAAGTAGCAGGATGAATTCTGAAGTGAACAGGGCTATACCCTCTGCTCAGATTCAGCCAAATGCTGCAAAATTGATTGGATGGTGCTTCACAGTGCAAATGGATAATGACCCAAATCATACTGCAAAAGGAACCCAAGGGTTTCTCACGGCAAAGAAATGGGATACTCTTCAGTGGCTAAGTCAATCACCTGATCTCAACACAACAGAGCATGCTTTTTGGTTACTGAAGAAAAAAGTGAAGGCAGAGACCCACAAACAAGCAGCAGCTGAAGGTAGCTGCAGTAAAGGCCCGGCAGAGCATTTCAAGTGAGGAAACGCAGCATTTGGTGATGTCCATTGGTCCAAGATTTCAGACAGTCATTAACTCCAAAGGTTTTTCATCCAAGTATTAAAAACAATACTGCACAACACAATAATATATTTAAAATTGTGCTAATTTGTCTAGCAACTTTTAAGTCACTGAAAATGGGGGACTATGTATAAAAAGGGCTGTAATTCCTAAATAGTTAATGCAAAACTTTTGTTAAACCCCTTGAATTAAAGCTGAAAGTCTGCACCTCAATCACATCCTCTCCGTATTATTGTAGGGTCTTTACCTTACAATATAAAGTGCCTTGAGACGACTGTTGTAGTGATTTGGTGCCATATGAATAAAATTGAAGTGAAGTGAATCTTGATTGTTGGATTTAAAATCCACTGCGGTGCTGTATAGAGACAAAACTACAAATATTGTGCCTTTGTCCAAGAAATTGTGGACCTAACTGTAGATTCACCAGTGAGGCCTTCAAAACAACTATTGGCTTTGACTGCATAAATTGGCAACCGAATTGGCCATGCCCTTTTCCCTAAGCTTTCCCAGCTATACACAAATGAATGAGAACTGTACTCTGCACACCGTTGCTATTAAGGGGAAAATGATCAATAAACACTCTTTGCAGCAGGCTGTAAACATGCTTTTTAATGCTGTAAAGTTAAATGTTTTAACATGGGTTTATGGGAATTTAGAGCTAGCCTCAAGTGGCCATTGAAGGAACTGCAGGTTTTGACACTTTTGCATGATGAGAAAGCTCTGTAGTTAAATGATTACATGTCACACATAGATAATATTGTGTCTCTTGTGCAACTGAGAAAGGAAAACATGCTGTCAATGTCACCAAACACAGACCTTAATTAAGAACACAGAGATGCTTCTTGGAATTGGCAGAGCATGATCAACACAACAGATGAGATGTTATGTTAAAGTGAAAGTAGTCCTTATGTAAAGATACACAGGAGACCCTGAGACCTCAAGTGTTACACTAATTAATAATAAATAGCACCAAGGCAAAAAAGAAACTCCATTCTCTTTGTTGAAACATCCAAGACAAATTACTGTTCTTCTTCTCTTGTCTCCTCCTCATCTGTCATCTTTTCTTTCTTGACATCTGCTGCTGTCTTCCTCTATTGTCTTTGTTCTATCCTTTCTCTTCACCTCTCTTCTATCTCCTACTATTCTGTTTTTTCTTTTGTTATTTTTTCTTTTGTTGTTTTACTTTTGTTGTTCAATATTCTTCTCATTTCTTGCAAGTGTTGCCCTTTCTTCTTTTTTCTCTGATTTTCTTTTATTCACAACTCTTTTCCTTTCTTTTCTTTTCTACTTGTCTTTACTTTCATCTCTACTTTTTATATTTTCTTCTTTACATTTTTCTTCTCATTTTGCTACTCTCCTTCTGCTTTCTGTTTTCCTTCTGCTTTGCTCCAATGTTCTCTTTCTCTTTGTTTCCTTTTATTTTTTCTCCTCTTTTGTTTGTCTTTTTATTTCTCTTTCCTCTCTGTTTTCATTTTTTTTCTCTTTAATTTTTCCTTTACTGCTCTCCTCTTTGCTTTGTAGTTACCCTCCATTCTTTAATTTTCTTTTTTTCTCTCTGCTTTCCACTTTTCATCCCCTTTTTCTTTCCAGGTTCTTTTAGTTCCTATTTTACTTTCTTTTATTTGCTTTGCTTTTCATTTGCTTCTTTTGTCTGCTTCTCCTTTGTCTTCAATTTATCTTCCTCTTAATTGAGGCGACTGTTGTTGTGATTTGGCACTATATAAATAAAATTGAATTAATTATTTTTTGCCTTCTATTTCTCCTTGACTTGTTTTCCTCTCTTTGCTTCCCCTTTTATTTACATCATTCTCCTTTTTTCTCAGCTTTCTTCTTTTCCTCCTATTCTTTAATCTGTTTTCTTTTTGTCTACATTTCTCTTGTGTTTCTGTTCTTTCAGGTGGAGAGCTGTGCTGTCGGTGTTCCGCCCTTGGGCGGAGCTGCCCTTCCCTGGCTTACACTTCCACACCTGTTGTGTATCTACTCATTGTGGCTGTGTATTTAGGGACCAGCTGTGGCTGTTGCTTTCTGCCAGTTCATTATGCCCATAGTGGTGGTAACTTGGTTCTCTCAGTCTAGTGTGTGCTTTTGTGTGCTTCATCCTGTAACCCAGTGTCTTTGTCTGTCTCCCAGTTCCCTGACTGAAGTCTGCCTCCTGTCCTTTGGAAAACCAGCCACTGTTCTCGAGGAGTCAGGAGTTCACAACCAGTAACAAGCCTTAGTCACTTTCACAGCCAAATGCTCCCTATGGATTCATGGACTTACCTGCCACTTGCCTGCCTGCCTGCCTGCCCACTCTCCACTGATAGCCAGCCACTCACCTGGGATCTCCATCTTCCCACCTGCACCCCTCCCAAGCTTTGTTCACCTGCTCTCACAAGTAAGACCATAGTTTGCAAACTCTCTCTCCTTCTTTACATACGCTGCCCGAATTCACCTGTAGTGATTAGAACGCAACCCTTCTCCCCAATGCCTATCACTGCACAGTTCCTACTTGTGAATAAACCTTTAAATACTCTCAATTGTGGTCGTTGTCTGCTCCTTTGGTCCGAAAATAGTTTTCTTCACATTTTTCCTCGCTGTTTTATTTTTCTTCTATTTGTTTCTAATGTTTCTTTCTATAGTTTTCTTTTTTTCTTTTTTTTTCTTCTTGCAACAGAAATAAAATTCACCTTGTTTTCTCTTGAGTGTTGTGCATTTCTTCAACCTTAAACAGTATTTCCACCTGTAAATATAGTGGTTATCTGTGCTGTGTGTGTGTGTGTGTGTGTGTGTGTGTGTGTGTGTGTGTGTGTGTGTGTGTGTGTGTGAGTGAGAGAGCTACTCTGGAAGCCAGTATTGAGCGCCACCTCAGCTCTTCGATGGCCTTGATGAAATATAAAGCAGCAGTGTTTTCCCCGAATCAGCATGCTGGTAATTGCATACGACAGAAATGGATTTCCTGTCACTCCTGGGCTTTATGAAGAGAGCTGAGCCACTTTTTTCCTTCACAACATGTGTTTTGATTTCCAGCATTGTGAAAGGTGATAAATTGGCAGACACTTTTATCAGCCATCACCTCAGACATGACAGAATCGACCACAGCTCCAAGAAAAGACACTGTCCGTGAGGGGTGCCTCTGCCTTCCAAAGCATTGTTTAGTTTATTTTCCCTTGTTTTAGGGTTTTAAATTTATTCTGCTGTAGTAAGTCCAAACATCTAAATTAATCAGAAGAATCTTGCTGTCATAATTTATTTCCATTTTAGAAATTAAAGTGGAATAAATTGCTGATTTTTATGAGTGCTCCACTTGGCATTGGAATCTGATGAGAAAAGCATTTATGGAAACACATTAAAAAGTTTCCAGGAAAAAAAAAAAAAACAGCGCTGCCATGGATCAATATGGTTGCAGCAGAACAATTTTTCATTTTCTAAGTCATAAAACAACATTTCATATTTAAGCATTAGTTCACGTTTGTGTAAAGACAAAAGTGGGGGAAATTAAGCAGAAAGTCTGAGGGATGAGAATGTGAGTGGTCTCTACTAGCATGTACAGTGTTCTCCAGCCAGCTAATTTCGTGATGTTCACACACTTAGCCTTCCATGACTGGTCTTCTGGAGGGTGAATTGTGACTTATTGGAGTTTCCAGAACAGCTGGACTGCCTTGGATTGGTTCCTCAGCGTGGAAGAAGCCATCAGACCCTCTGATAATCTGGAGCTGTTAGTTAACATATGTGTAGTAATGATAATCACACATCATGTAAATTGTTACCTCAGTATAGCCTGTAATTATTCCCAATAAAGATTTAAGCCACGACCTAAGGAGAGAAATAAAAGACAAAAAGATCTAAATTAAACATTAGCTTAATGAGATGAGAAATTAATGCTTTTTTTTTTTTTATTAGAGAGGTTCAAATAACTGTGGTGTGAAAGGTACAGCTGATAGTGAAGCCACTGGAAGGTTCTGGACTCCATCAGGTGGTCTTTGTCACTGACTCTGTTCATAACTTTTATTGACATAATTTGAAGCCACAGCCACAGGGAGGAGGGTGTCAGGTTTGGTAGTCTCAGGATCTCGTCTCTGCTTTCTCAAGCCAGCAACGACCTCCAATTAGCAATGGGGTGGTTTGTAGCTGAGCGCGAAGTCAAGAGGTTTGCATGGTGTAAATAGAATTAAAAATTTTAAAAATTAAGAAAAAAATGAAAAACTGAATAATGCTGTGGCCACTACACAAGGACAATGAGCAGAAATGTATCACACATACACACATATTTGCAGCTTACCAAATGCACAAATTAACAAGGTTTTCGTATTACAAAATTTGGTCAGTTGCTTTGCTGACTGTAGTTATAAGTGATTGGACATGTAGTTGTTTTTTTTCCTTTCATGACCTACAGAAAGTCTCGGAAATATTTCCTAGAAATAAAATAGATAACACACAAATTTACACATTTAATTTACAAAAAGCATCTAGTAAAGAGCTAATAAAAAATCAAAGATCTATTTATTGTTGTAAATGGACATGACAGAAAAGTGCATTTATTGAGCGTAAAGAACCTAAACAATGTTAAAACAAGAGTTAACATGAGCAGAAACGTCTTTCTTTGTCTCTCATTTTTGTGCACTGGTGATCATGACTATATGCTATCTCAGCAAATAAGAAATGTGACATTGTGACGCATACAATATTCTGCGAGTCAAAGGAATATTTTAACCATCTCTTCCCTGGATGGATGGGTAGGATACTCTACTGGAAAAGAATAGCACAGACCGGCTCATTTAAAGCTTTGCCATTAAGTGAACTGGACTGTTGTTAGCTTTTGTGTCTAGTTCGTACTTGCACACTGTGTGCAAAGTAGCATCAAAGGCAGCAGTGCTTGTCCTGGTGTTCCAGCAGGACAAGCAAGGCAGCAGTGCTTGTCCAGTGAAATCTAAAAATAGACATCAATTAAAACCAAAGTGAAAGTGCATCTCAATCAGCTTTCTGTGCCATAAGCTACTCTCATTGTCTATTATCTCCTTTAAATTACTACCATCTTGAGGTAAAAAATGCAGAACCTCTCCTTGGCAAGCTGGCCTTTGACAATGGACGATGGGCATTCGTGCCCAGTTGACATTATCAAGAAGCTTATCCAGCAGACGTGTGGTGCGTGGCTCACTAGGATAACCCCCAATGTTGGGGTGTTATCCTGTGTAGTGACGCAGAACTGGCTGTCCTGAAAGTAAGCCTTGACCACCTTAATATGCCGTCTGGGACCTGGAAGATGTTGAACACTGCCAAAAGTATCTCATGTGACACTGACCTGAAGGCAATGGCAAGACACTATTCAAAACACAACAAAACAACAAAACACTATCTGAAGCCACACCTTTCACTGTTAACACCAGGAATGGAAGACAAGCAGACAACCAACCAGAGTCCTTTGCTCCGTCAGACTCTTTTGCTCCACAGGCTGTTAGAGACAACCAAGAGTCAAGTTACATTCAAATTGGTTTAGACATTAGCAATAAAAAGCTTTTAATGCATGAACAAAGTTAACTAATATATGTATTAAAAAACACAGAACTCATGAACTAGTTCCTCTTTAAGGATTGCAAGCTTAGTTCAAAATTCAGAATTGTAACTTATGAACATGATCTAGCTTGTTTTCAAATCAATTTTGAATTGTTGTTAGTTTTTCTAAATTTAGAAAGTAAAGCGCTAAAACTCTCATTAGCTGTACTTTTTCTGGTCTGTAAATCAAACCATCATCACATCTGCAAAAGAAAAGAAAAAAAATGCTTATTTGACTGTTTAATGCTTCATTATGTTTGTTCTTTAACTTTGTCTGTTTTAAACTCAGGTGAATGTGGAGGAAAGTCCATAACAATCAGCGCTACTTGGTGTTTGTTATTTTTCAATTCGTCCTTCAAAGCTTTGAGGTATGTTTAGACTCATTACCCTGCTGCAGTATGACTTCTTCTCCAGAAAGACACAAATCAGAGACAGATATTTCTGAAGTATTGGAGAACTGCCAAGCAAAACAGGTGATCCATTTAGGATTAGGAGTTTAGTCAGCATCCACCACTTTTTTATGAATTGAACAAACTGTGATGCCAAAATGAACAACAGCAAACAGACTGTTTATTTTCCTAAACAGAAAAATAAATCAAAGTAAATATCAAATTTTTCTATGTCATAGTCCATCTCAAGTGCTTAGCCTTCATTCCCCTCCTCAGAAGTTGGTTAGAGGTGCTACTTGTTCTCTAAGGTTACTATTTGACAGGAATTTTGTTGATTAGAGTCTTGCTTTATTAATTAGCAAACTGTGCTATCTCTCAGGAAATGAAGCTTGATGTATTATTCTAATGGTGTCTAATCATAATAATCTGATCTGTGACACTTTAACTAAGTTGAGATGCCATGGTTCCCACTGTTACAATGCTCATTAGTCATTTATGTTCTGCTGGAAACTTGAGACACAGTCATATTTCTAACACATAAGAAGTGGTGATTGGTTCATCTGATTACTGAACTACAACTTGTACAGAATATCAAATATTTCCTCATGTTACATGTCTAGACTTGTATTTCTGTGTATTTCATGCTCTATAAATCTTTTCAGGTTTTTGTGAAATGTGATTTTTAGTGTAGTCATATTATATCCCTGTCATGGTCTTGAGTGTTAGATCCAAGGTCTTGTCTTTTTTGGATTCTGAATTCTTGTTTATTTTTAAAGCATTTCCTATTTGGGTTTTTGGAGCTCTTAGTCATGACATTGAAGGTACTTTTTTTATCTGGTTTCTGCTGATGTTTAAACTGTTTCTGATCTCTTGTTTAGTCTAGCCTTCTGTATTCTCCTGTGTTATGTTAAGTCTTCATCTCTGTTAGTGATTCCTTTTGTTGTTACTTCCTGTTTAATTTTGATTCTCTGTGTCTCTTGTGCCTTGTATTTAGTTTTACCACTCCCCATCTCGTCATGTTCCCCAGGTGTTTCCACTCTCCCTAATTACCATGTGCATATATAGTTTCAGTTTCCTTTTGTCCTTTGTCAGAGTGTCTGTTAATGTATCCTCTTGTTTCCTTATGTTGTCTCTGTTAAGAAGTCTGGATTCTTTAGTTTAATTTATGTTCTGGACTTTAAAATACTTTGTTGGACTTTAGTTCTTCACCTAATAAAAGGTTGGTTTTTAGTTAATTCTTGTCTGTCTTTGAGTCCTGCATTTGGGTCCTACTTTTCCACACCTTTGACAATCCCTTTGTATATTTTATAGCCATTGTTTATCCTCCGCGTCAGCTGACTGTTGCAAGAACAGTGTCTCGCAGTCAGCCATCTTGGTCGTTTACAGTTGTTGTGAGTCCTGGATAATTCAATGTGAGAAAGATAAAATTTCACTTCTCTTCATTGTCTAAAAAACAGTAATAGTAAGATTTTTTTAAATTATTATATCTTTACATGATTGTGTCTTTTGAAAAAACCCAAACTGAGCTAGTTAAAAATGTATATACTGACAGGCAGGCTTTTCATCCAGAATACATTTAAAAGAAATGACACATTAGTATTTTACTTTAGTTTTTGGCTCCCATGATATTATTTTATTTTTATAGGTATACACCACAAACACATTCTAAGCAGTCAAACTAAACTGTGTATAGCAACCTCTAAAGCACTGTGTGTGTAGGTGTGTGTGTGTGCATTTTTTATCTTGCAGAGAGTTGAGCTCAAAAACGTCTCCCTGATATTCAGCACTTTCTTAAGCTATCGAAACAATTTAAATTGAGCAGAAACGTTTGACCTGGATGTGACCCTAAATTAATGCAGAAGTGGACATGCCTAAGTGAATGCGATGTCTCTGTAATAACTACTTTTAAGATGGCTGCAACATTACATCAACATAAAAGAGAAGGTTTTAAGTGCGGCGGCTTTCTACTGCCAGCCTCATTAAGACGGCAACATCAAACACTCCACTGGGAGATAATCCCAGCCAGTTCTCAGCGCTTTAGCTTTCAGCAATAATCAAAGAATACAGGTAGATGCAGAATAATTTAATCCCCTAGATTAGTGGGAGTGCATAAAAATGAAGGAATAGAAAGGGAACAGAAGGAGGAAGAAAAACACTGCTGAACACAGAGGAACTGAGACAGGAGAGAGTTTCTGGCTGCCTCCTGTCAGGTACAGATGTCTAGCTCAATACCACACAAATCCATACCTGCATACAACTCAATGCAAAACTCATTTGGTATCAGTAGCTATTAAAAAGTATTGATTACATAATGTTTTACGCAGTCGCAAGGACCTCACAAAAGCACTTTCTGTGCTTAAACAGCTTAATGTTTGTGCCAGAGGACAGGCCCTTATGACCCTAAAAGCCCAGAACACAAGCTTCCTTCTGCTGACTGCATTTATCGACACTGTTGTGAGAAAGAACCCATTTACAGCCTACAGTTGCTTTATATTAAAACCTAACATAAAGTGTTCTAGTATAACTTGCAGGCATTAAGGGGCTAGATTTTTTTTCCTTTCCGAAACTCAAAGTAATTTATATAAAAAGCAAATAAACTGCAAGGTCCGATATTTTATTATGGTTCAACTAGACTATGCAACCATATCTCATTGGTATGTTGCAGAAACATATGTATTGTCATTGACAAAAATGGTTAACCTCCTAACAATCACCAGGTCATCGGAAACCTCTTTGGCATTTGCATTGCTTTATCTAGATTTCTTTTTTTTGGGGGGGGGGGCAAAGGGAAATCTTCTAACAACAGAATGCTAAGATCAAAATCCATGTAAGAGAGTTAACTTGATTTGAAAGATAAAATCTAAAATGCAACATAATGCACACTACCACTTAAAGGTTCAAGGGCGATCTGGTGACCATTAAGAAGTTAAATTATTAATTGAGTCAGTTCACTGATCAGAAGAAAAATCAATCAGCAGCTTTCCATTTTTTTTTCTACAAAAACAAACTTAACAAACAAAACAGAAGACAAAAACTTTTATGTCATGGTTCTTGCATGCCTTCTGTGCTGGCCTGTAGCTTTTTCTTCCTCTTTCCATGTATCTTTGGCTAGGTTTCCCTGTTGTTTTGGGGTGCCTTCTGAGGTGTGGCTACTCTGGTGCATCTGCAGTATTCTGTAGTATTTAAGGAACAGCTCATCTCTACCTATTCGCTAACAGATCGTTAAGGAAGTCAGAACAGTAGCACATTCAGGCTATGTCCTAAGTTTGTTTATGATTCTCTGTTTTCCTTGTGCTCTAGACTGTCCTCATGGTTAAGCCAGTAGTCCTCCAGCCACGTCTCTGGTTCCTTGTTCTTTAAGAAACATACCCACCCTCCACCATCCTCACCTCTCTAACTACGAGTCATCTCTGACTCAGCCTTTAATAAAATTCTGTTTCATATCCCTAAACTTTGTTAACAAAATCCTTGAACTCAGTCTCTGTCAGTGTTCTGCATTTTTGACTGGGCCAGTTTTTCATTGAAAACAACCAAGTGTTTATTTGGGATTATGTGGTGCTTAGAGTCTTTTAAGATATGATGAGGATAAGGATTTTAAAGTCAGTTCTGGATTTTACAGGAAGCCAATCAAGAGAAGCTAAAATGGGAGGAATAGGATTTCTCTCTCTAGACCCTGTCAGTACTCCCACTGGAGCAATTTGCATCAACTGAAAGCTTTTAAGAGGGCTTTTAGAACAACTGGATAATAAGGCACTGCAATACCACAGCCTAGATGTAATTAAGGTATAGACTATTTTTTTCCCATTGATTTTTTAATGCTTAGGTGCTGTGCAATCATAGAAAAGACAAAAATTTTGTTTTCATGCCAAAGACCTTCATCTTATGTGGACAATACATTTAAAATGCATTTTTGAATGGGTTTTGTCATATAATTTTATTCATAATTTTGGCAAAATAGACATACAAAAAGAGACATACGGCAAAATAGTGACTTAATAAAAAATGACACTGCTACAGGAAATATGCAAATATTACATCTTATATTTTTGGTCAGGTCTTTAGATATGTTTTTGCTCAAAGAAGTCCTACGATTAATTAATACTTCAATCTTAAATGTGATCAATTTATCTTTATTAATGGACTATGTCCCGCAGGCCTTTAACATGGCAGTAATTAAACCATTACTTAAAAATCCATCACTTCATCTAGCTTTCTTAGCTAATTATAGGCCAATCTCCAACTTTCCTTTTATATCAAAAATTCTTGAAAGAGTAGTTGTAAAACAGCTAACTGATCATCTGCAGAGGAATGGTTTATTTGAAGAGTTTCAGTCAGGATTCAGAACTCATCACAGTACAGAAACAGCATTAGTGAAGGTTACAAATGATCTTCTTATGGCCTCTGACAGTGGACTCATCTCTGTGCTTGTCCTACTAGACCTCAGTGCAGCGTTTGATACTGTTGACCATAATATTTTAT
>VUQS01029548.1:9040-25986 GCA_015108495.1 Heterochromis multidens | reverse complement strand
ATGTGTTTATTTTTTCTCAATTTATGTGATTATAATGTTCAAAACTGGGTATTTAATTTAATTCCCGTGTTGTATTTTTGCCACCTACTGGTGGACTTGAATATTGCGCTTTGAGGTGCGCACGCTCTGGACGGATGTTCAATTAAGTCGCATACGCCACCAGAAACTGAAGTCTCAAGCCAGAAAATAAGCTAGCTTGTAGAAAAGGAGCGAAAATGGACAATATGGACTGCAATTGCTCTTGAATGTTTGGTAGAAAGGCGCACACGGTATGTTTGTGTATTTTACTTTGTGTGTAGTTTTATTTGGGTTGTAATTTTATTTTACTGATAGAATATCTGTGTTTTCATTGCTTATTTCACTGTAGTTTTTCACGGTGTTTGCTGGTGAAGAGGAGATTAAAATACTGGTTAAACATCAGTTGGAGCGTGGCCCTTTATTCTACTTCAAACATCAAAAAACAGCCTTCGGGAGCAGTTACAGTCACGCTGACACAGCTTTTCACTGCATAGCTGTGGTCAAGGTGGTACCTATCTGTATATATCTATTGAACTCATTTTGACTGTGCATGTAAAGCCTAACCCATTCCTTCATTGTGTTGTCTATAGCAATATGTTATAATTCAATCAAAGTAATGTTTTCCAGAAGTCAGGGCCCTGACTTTCACACAACTATCTAACCTTTTAGCTGAGCATCATGAGGCCACTTAACAAGGTACCAGAGGATAAGGTGGACCAGAGCATCGCAGCTGCCTCAGGACACAGGAAATTAGAAACTCGAACTTTCCTATTAATCCCTTGAAACTCTTTGGACACTGCACACCAACCATTGCCATTTAGTAACTGTGTCATACATTAAAACAAACAAAAAATCTTCACAAATTCTGTTTAACTGCATCTCTGTTAATGCAAGATGACCAGTGTAGTGGTTATCTCCTTCACAATGAGATTTAGAAAATAATGCAATAATTCACAATAGCAGAATTAACTAAAAATGCCCTGCTCCAATTGTCATAATTTATCCATGAAAGAATTCAGTAACTGCTATATCTTGCCATCATCTGTTTCATTAATGGTTACCTTTCATTGTTCACACCAAGAGAAGAGATTTATATACCACATCAGTTAAGCACAATTAAATTCTCCATGATCAGGATATGATATGAGTTATCATAGGTTAACATTCAGCATACCACATTTATCACCCTCATACAACATGTGGACCCTTATAATATTTATTTAATTTCATAAACATTCTCACAGCATCAAACAAAACTTCTGAGAATGTGCCTGTCCAGATAGTGGAGTTCAAAGAACTGAAGCTCTTCAAGCTGAGCAGCCAAAAAATGACTTTTATATACAAACACAATGTTATGAATGCTGCACTATAATATAAGAGACATGTTTGAGTGTATGTGTGTTTTTTGGTATGTGATTTTTTTTTCACATTCACCATTACAGTTCTGCTTTGAGATCTTCGTTTTCCAATTCCAATTTCCAGTTTTATTTATATAGCGCCCAATCACAACAACAGTCACCTCAAGGCACTTTATATTGTAAGGTAAAGACCCTACAATACTAATTGCTTTGTGCAAGACATTTTAGGAAGTAGGACTAGAGGGTCAAGGGGGGATGAGGAAACAACAGATCAACTCACTTAAAATGATAAAAGATAGACAGGGGGGACGTGGCATTCTGCCAGATTTCAGAAACATGCTGTAGTGAGGTGGTACATTAAATACTCGCAGAGCAGGACACCAACAGTGTCCTGAGTGCTCAGTGTTGTTTTCCTTGGCGTTCAACATGGAGATGAGAGAGGAGGCAGCTGAGTTAGACTTAAGCTAGTCTCTGAGAGCCAGTAGACATTCCAAAAACCTAAACAGATGCTGGCAACACTGTGATGTACAAGGTGACATTTCAAGGAACTTCACTTGAGTATGCTCTCTGGCCACTTTACAAGGTACACCTGTTCAACTGTTCTTTAACACAGCTATCTAATTAGTCAATCACATGGCAGCAACTCAATGCATTTAGGTATGTAGACATGATAAAGACAACCTGCTGAAGTTCAAACTAAGGACAGCAGAATGAAGAAGAAAGATGATTTAAGAGACTTTGAAAGTGGCATGGTGGTTTGTGTCATACAGGCTTGTCTGAGTATTTATGAAAGTGCCGATCTACTGGGATTTTTTCCTTGCAACCATCTCTAGGGTTTACAGAGAATGGTCAGAAAAAGAGAAAATAGTGAGCGACAGTTCTGTGGGTGAAAATGCCTCGTTAATGTCAGAGGTCAGAGGAGAATGGCCAGACTACTTCGAGCTGATAGGAAAGTAACAGTAACCAACCAAGGTGTGCAGAAGAGCATCTCTGAATGCACAACACATCAAACTTTGAAGCAGATGGGCTACAGCAACAGAAGACCACAACAGTTGCCACTCCTGTCAGCTAGGAAACAGGTAACTGACACTACAATTCACACCATCTTATCAAAATTGGACAAGAGAAAACTGGAAAAATGCTGCCAGGTGTGATGAGTCTTGATTTCTGCTGCAACATTTGGATGGTAGGGTCAGAATTTGGCATAACATTAGGGCTTGATAAAAGGCATGGACCCATCCTGTGTATTAATGGCTCAGGCTGGTGGTAGCAGTGTAATGATTCTGAGAATATTTTCTTGGCACACTTTGGGCCCTTTAGTACCAACTGAGCATTGTTTAAACACCACAACCTACCTGAATATTGTTGCTGACCATGTACAGTATATCCCTTTATGACCACAGTGCAGACATCTTCTGATGACTGCTTCCAGCAGGATAACACACCATGTCACAAAGCTCAGATCGTCTCAAACTGGTTTCTTGAACATGACAATAAGTTCATTGTACTCAAATGGCCTCCACAGTCACCAGATCTTAATCCAATCAAGCACCTTTGGGATGTGGTGGAATGGAAGATTCACATCATGGATGTGCAGCCGACAAATCTGCAGCAACTGTGTGATGCTATCATGTCAAAATGGACCAAAATCTCTGAGGAATGTTTCCAGCACCTTGTTGAATCTATGATAAAGAATTAAGGCAGTCCAGTACTAGCAATGAGTACCTAATAAAGTGGCTAGTGGTTGTGTACATTTGGTACTTTATACTTCTGTTCCATTCTACCTACCTAACATAATCACTTCACAAATTAGTATTCACCATTATATAACACAAGTTATGAAGAAGAGAACTACTGACAGTAGAAGACTTGTCAAAATGGAAACTAAACACACATTTACAGATGAAAATTTTTGTTATTGTTTTATTGGTTATTTGATTTACTGAGTGATTATTTTAATGGATTTCCAAATTAATTGTTTATTTGATTGATTAATTGACTGACTGACTGATTTGTTGGTTACTTTAACGAAATGGCAAATTTGGGACATTTTGGGGAAGAAACAAAACAAGTCATAATTTTTTTCACTGTGGGGTCTGTTGCGGAGAGTGTTGATTTCTCAGCTTTTACCTCATTATTTTTCTCCTCCAAACCTTTCTCCTTTGAGACCTTTTTCTTCAGCACCTCATGCTCTCTCAGCAGAGTTTTGTGTTAGTTGATTAGAGCCTTTTCCTCCACTTTCAGTGACTTATAACTACCCTTATAAGTATTCAAATTTTCACAAACTTCATTGAAATTCTGTATTTCCCCAGTCACTCTGTCATTTTTTGCTTTGAGGCATAAGTTTTTTTTTCTAAACTCATACTTGTATTCCCAATCTTCTTCATTCAGAAGCTTTTTGTAGACCTTTGTATGAGTATTTATTAGGACTTTGGCTCTGTGCCTGCATGACGCCTCCTTCTCCTCAGCTTCCAGTTAAATGTATCTATCCTTTAAAGTTTGTTTGATCTACAGCTGATGATTGACAACATGTATTTGAGCTTGCAAAATTTCATTTTCATTTATCCAGTCATTGTTGCTCCACAAAGGGCCTCTCAGGTATTTACTTTTTCATGCATTCTTGTAGAGATTCTGGAGTTCCCATCACAAGGCATCATTATGATATCTCAAGTTCTCTTTTGACACTTCCACTGCATTGTTAAGTTTTCTTGCAGAGATTTTACATTCTGGATGTGTCTGTGGATCTCCTGAATCTCCTGTTGCAAAGTTTCATTCTGCTGGCTCACTCTCTGCTTTTGTGACATCTAGTGCTTTGGGTTGTTGATGCTTCTCCTTGAGTTGCTGGAATTCCTTTTGCATTGCTGTGTTCTGTTGCCTCATTTCCTCTGTGGACTCACATCACACATTTCCTCCAAAGCTATTTTGTTTTGGACCTCAAGTTCATTCTTGAGCACCTCATGCTCTTGTTTCATGGCTTCACTTTCTGCTTTAATTTAATGAAAGTCAATTGCCATGGCATTGTCTTTCAGGGTTTTCTTAAGGTCTTAAATTTGTTGCTACAGAGTGTGACTTTTATAGTTCAACCCCTCATTAGCTTTGAAAATTTCACCAGAAGAGCTATGATTCTGGAACTGTTTGTTGAGCTCATGAGTTGCAGGGTGTCAAGCTGCTGGTTGATGGCTTGCATGCTCGCATTAATGGTGTTGTAGTTGGCTGCTGCACCTCTCTGTTCCTGGTGGAGGTCTGTGTTGTCACACCCTGCAGACTCCTGAAGTTCTTAAAATTGGTCAGTAAAATATTCTTGTCTGTATTGTATTTGCTACAGCTACATAAAAATAATGAAACTGATCACACTCAAACATGCTTGGTGTCCTTAAACCTATTGTAGCCCAAAATGTAAAGCAAATTTCCCAGCAAACATGAGTAATAGCTTCACTGCTTTTGCTTTTACATGCTAACAATTTGTGTACAGTTCATAAATGTGTCAGTTTAGAAGGAATGACATTTCTGCAGTATCCTTGGTGTTTTGTGATAAGAAAATGATTTTATTCATTTCAGGATTTCAACATTGAGCAAGCACAGGACACAAACAGTATCAGATTAGGCTGCACATTTTAGTGTTGCACAATCAAGATCAAACACTGAACAGGCAGTGAATAGAAACTGGATTTAGTCAGAAAACAGCATGTTTTATATCTTATGGTATTTTATTATACTGCAGTCTGCTCCTTGCACTGTGTTTTCCAACTATATTTTGATGTGTTTTCATTTTGTGTTTCTTAATGTGTGTATTTATTGTTTAGATTGTGTATGCTCTTGATTTTTCACTTTTATCTTTTAAAAGCCCAACTAAGGGTGGGCATTGCAAACTAGTTTGGTGTGTGTTCATGTAACATACGTGCCCCTATAAAATAAGCTATAAATAAATAAACATATATATTGTTTTAAAGTTTCAGTTCAATTAAATTCAATTTTATCTATAACGCCAATTCACAACAACAGTTGCCTCAAGGTGCTTTATACCATAATAAGACCCAACAATATTAGAGAGAAAACCCCAACAATCAGACTATCTCCTCTAAGTAAGTACTTGGCAACAGGGGGAAGGAAAAACTACCTTTTAACAGGAAGAAACCGCCAGCAGAACCAGGCTGGAGGCTCAAGGAGGGGCAACCATGTGACCGGCTAGGGGGTGACGAAAAAGAGAAAAGAAAAAAGAGAGCATAGGGAGAGAGGACAAAATTCACATTATGGGAGAGAGAAGACACAATTTAATAACATGCAGTAATGGTGTATAAACCCATGAGGAATGAAACCTCCCCCTGCTATCTATCACAGAAAGATATTGACCTGAGATGGAAGACAGGTCTTTAGTTAAATCATCAATGTAGAATTAAGAATTGTACTATTTTTTGTAACACTGAAAACCACTACATCTTTGCCACATCTTTGCCACCACATCCTCTGTGGTTGATCAGCAATGTTCAAATCACCAATCTGCATGCTCAGGACAGTAGTGTATATACTTTTAGTAGTGTATACACGCAGCATTTCCACTGAAATTGAAAACTGCTGTGTCCAGGTGAATCTACTTTCTGGTTTTTTCTTACCTGGATTATTGAGCATGCATCAAGACACTTACTTATATAGCCTGAACTGAGTGAGAACATATGCTTAAAACTGACTCTTCAGGCTGTATACTGAAATATGTTTTATTTCACAAAGCAAATTATTTAGTAGAATAAAGAAACAAATCTAACAATCAGATGTTCCCATGTTCACATGTACACCACTCTTGTGGAGCTCTTGCCTGCTGAATATATGAATGAATCTTTTAATCTTAACCCTGTTTCTAGCTTGTAAACTGGGGAAGAACTGGTTTTGGGGGGGGATCATATTTCTGGCTTTTGGCAACTAAAAGACACGTTCTATTGTTAGGAACAACCAGAAGGGGGCAGAGAAGCGATAGCTTTAAATTGATTCCATGTATGTCGTTCCCTATTGTTGTTCTGTGTGTTGTTGATGTTTACTTTTCACGCTATAACGTTTTAATTTATCTATTGATTTTACTGCTTTCAAATGTGTAAAATTCAAATAAAGCTTCAGTGTGTGCATGTAAGATTATCTGCTTAACTCAAGGATGTTGAACTAATATACTTGGGGGGTAAACATGGTGTTTGCCATGCAAACAGAGTTAACTGTTAATGCACACTCATGACTTAAAGCTTTATACACATGTCTGCATGCAGACAGCAAGCCTTGTAATGGCTGATGGTGGCGAAACATCCTGACTGCTTAGGGCATAAAACACTGTGGCCTGGAGTCATACTGATGTAAAGTCATGCTAATTTTGCTTCAGTAATAGGAGGCCTTATAAAAATCTCCCTGCTTTTGTTGGGATGGAAATTCTGTCTTCTACCAAGTGTGCTCAGTACTAACTGATATACAGGGTTGGCTATTATGTTTAGACCTTAGCCATATTTTAATCTCTCTCTTTCATACGTGAGAGAAGTGTACTGGAGAAGAAAGTTCTTAAGAGAAATGAGCAACGATGTGGACTTTAGTTCTTTAAATATACCACGAGTAAATGTTATTAATTAAATCCATTAATCAGTTACTTCTGTTAATGTTGCCAAATGTAATAACAGTTATTGGTTTCGTGAAATGGCATCTCCCTTCTTTTAATTATTTTTCAAAGGTATTTTTGACCTGAGTGCACTTTTTTACAGCTTTCAGGCACCTCCTCCTCTGAACAGACATAAAAGGCTTAATATTGGCAAGGCACAGGGAGAGAACCGCTAAGAAGCCTTCCTACTTGTTTTCTGCGCAAATGTGCGCAAAAGCTTGGTGCCTGGCGATAATCAGATCAGAGAAGAGCCAGACGAGGAAGCAAGGAGGAGGGATCACTAGCAGTGGCGTGTATTGACCGGAGACAAGAGTTTATTCTGGATTCTCCGGACGCTTCCACCACTGTTCAGTCGGGTGGTCTCTCGCTGGTCTTGATTTGATACCCAAATCAGTTATGTGCGCGAAGGGGCGCAGAACGTCAGAGGTGCGGTGCTCTGAAAAGAGTTTGAATAAGCTATCGCTCTAAGAAACTTTACACACCTCCGCTGTCACTGTCACTGCAGCACAGGTAGGAGCGAGGATCCCGGAAGAACTCGTTGTGCAGGTTACCATTTTTTTTAGCATTACTTGTACCTTTCCGAGTGAGCGAACTCAGATGGACTTGTTTACTTTATTCAAGAAAGTAGTTGTCTCTTAAAGTTTTTTGATTAAAAAGTAAATTAGCGGGAAGAAAATGAAGGATCTGAAAAAGAAGAAGCTGTACGTGGTGATGGATGTGCTGTGCGTTTTAGTTGGTAAGTTATTAACACTTATTACAATAGAAACTATATGTCACCTTAATCTGTTTCTTTCATTTAGCACACGAACAGTGCGTAAATCATGTCAGCAGGTACTGTTCGTGATATATTTGTGGTTTCATCAGTTTCTTCTTATAATTCAATGCGTCTGTGTGTTTTGCATCAATGACAGCGAAGTGTAGTAATGGGAACTCAGCAGTGTTTGTTTATTTGCACGTTAAAATCAAGCGCGAGTGTTTTTAATCAGACAAAGGTTTTTCTGGATAGCAGCTGTTTCAAGTCTCCATTGCTGATGCAGCAGCTGAATTACCATACTAGGGTCTAACGCTAAAAGAGAAGCCTGTCATTCAGTTTGTTTATGCAGATCCGAGCTGGAATAATGTCCCGACTGAAACGTGACATGAAATTGCACCAGGGCAAACAAGAGGAAACATCAATCTCATCCTCCTCTCAGCCTGCATGCTTCAACCTACTCACCAAAAACTTTGCAGGACTTTACAGTGCCTCAGGAAGCTGAATGTTTGTTTATGGAAATTCGATATGCATGTGTGTGCCCCGCTTATTCCACATTTGCTTCAGTATTTTGTCTGCCAGGAATCCTCAGAAGACTGTTCCCACTTCCCACATACGGTGCATTTCTCGACATTTGACTTTCTGCTGCGCTCAGAAACGGATGTTCTGCGTTTAACTTCAGGCAGAAATCATTTTTCAAGAAACAGTATTTTCTGCTGTAACTAAGGGACTAGTATGTATCGGATTCAAACATGATTTATGGAGGAAACAATGATTATGAAGGAATCCATTGTTTGAGATTTTCTTGACAATTATGAAATGGCTTAATCAGTACAACTGTATCAATAACTCAATACATACAAAGATTATATTAATGTAAATGTATTAGAATTTGCATTATTAAAATTATAATATACATATTAAACAAATTTTTGGACAGATGTGTGAATCATTTAATAAATAGCAAATTAAAAAGGGACTGGTAAAAAAAACATATATACAAATGCCTAAATAAAAAAATCATAGTGCTTTATAACTTCACAAATGTTTTCCATCATAGAGATAATGATTATATCACCTTTATCTAACAACAAACAACAAGCGTGAAAACTCTTTACCAACATGCCCAGAAGAAGTTGTTTTCAGATGCAGCCACAGGGATAATGTGTGCATGTGGAATGTACCAGTGTGGTGGGAGGTTGGTTCACTGTGTTGATGCCACATGCGCATGACAGGCGTCTGTTTTGCAATGGTCTGGTGTTTGGCACCGCGTTTATCCCTTGTTTTGTCTCGGTGATACTGGCGAGGTACGAAGGAGGAAGGAGTTCTGGATGAAGCCTTTCAGGGCCCCCACCCCATCCTGGGCTTTACAAAGAGCTTAGGAGTATTTTCCATCTGTGGGAATATCCACAGACTGCTGAACATGATAAGCCTCACCATTTCGTTGTCACAAGTCTGGGATTAATGTGTGGGTGGGGTCGGTCAGTCGGTCAGGTCTCGATGGCTTATCCCACCGTTTTTGCCTTTGCTTTTCCTACTGCCACCCACGTCATTCACCCAAATAATCGTCAAGTCAACCCCAAGCTTATGTGAGGTTTCCCCAGGCGTGTAATAACAACATGATAGAGCTTATAATTATGCTGACCATTAGCCTGTATGGAAACAGAGTGTTGAGTTGGGTTTCTTCTGCATTTTGAGACTGTTTACATTTCTTGACTTTGTAAGCCTCTCAAATCAACGTCTGCCATTTTCTTCTCTGTGCATTGCTGTTCAGCTGAAGAAATATGTCCCACATTCACCAGACTGCCTTCAGCCACCTTTTGTTAAGAAATCCAAAGGCCGAAATAAATGGCCAGATACAACAAGTAAGATTTCTTTGTCATGTTCTCTATCTTTCATACCCTGCCCTGCCCAGGTCAAACTACAGTAATAATTGTTGCTATCATATGAATAGATGTGCCTCCCTCTTGTTTTGTTTTTTTTTGTTTTTTTTAATACAATCCACAACACAGTTACTGAACACCTTAATGTATAAATCTTGTGTAAACTGACTGGTATGTGGTAGTTTACTGATTTCTTCTTACACAAGGTCTGTTGTATTACCTTGTATTACTTTGTATTATTTGTCTAGTTTAAACCTAAAAATCCTGTCTCATTTTTTTGTGAGGGACATTTGAGCTCTTTGTGCTGCTCAGGGATCTACCTTGGTTTTGAATTTCTTGTTTATTGTGAGCTCCTGGCCTCGTTTCTTCTCTATTCTTTCGTCAGTGTATATACCTCCCTCCCTCCCACTCACCGCCCCGTCTGTGTAAGTCTACACTCAGAACAAATAGATGGTGGGTGTTGTGTCGGGAAAGGAAAGACCAGGTTTTAACCTCTCCCTGCCCACAACTCGAATTCATAGGTGCAGTGCTGCAGGTGTAATATATATGTCACCGCTCACATTGCCTCATTTCTTGGGTGCTGCTGTCGGAAAAATGAATGGCAATTTGAGTTGTGAGTAACGTGCTAGATAATCCAAGCAGTGTGAGACTAAATGGCCTTGAGGCAAGGCATTGCTACACACACTCTTGTTTTCCCATGTGTACACTCTTCATTGTCTGTTAGATTGTGACAAACCTGTTCTATTAAATGTCTATTTTATCTTGGATTGCTGACCCACATACAAAGCTTCTACTGTATGCAAAAGTTCCTGTTTTCTTTTTAATGTTCAGAGACACGCCTGCTCGAAAAATGGTTTAGAGTATTTTATAATTTTGTTTTCTGTATTTTTGTAAGTTTAGGAGTTATTTATTTTATTAATGTAGTGCATTGTATACTTGTCATTTTGTGTTTGTCAGTTTCTTTTGCAGTTCACACCTAAACAACAATGCAGCAGAGTTTCTGATTCTCCCCTGGCCCATAAATATCAACTCGTTCTCAGTATTTTATATGGTCACAATCACATTGCCACATACAATAGGGCTTGCTCACATAGTCCCACAGCAGGAAAACTATCAGAGTTTCTACGCATTTCCTTGTATTTTTTACTCTTAATACACTCTGTCCCCTTGTTTTGTTGTTTGCCGTCACTGGCTAGTTTATCAGTGAAGCTGTCCAGCAGCGTCTCCTGGGAGCTGGGCCTCTCATGTGGCTTTTGTTGGGAGGACTGATTGGCTTGAGTCCTCAGAGCAAAGCTATGAAGATGCTTGATAGGAATGGTTTTCCTCAGGAGAGCTGTGTCATGGAAACTGAAGCCCTTTTTAACAAACAGGCACGTTCTACTGAGAGAACTTTGAGCTTAGTTTCTTTGATGTTGTTGTTAATAATGATCAAATTATTTTTAATTATTGCAAGTAAGTAAGATCACAGGTGTAATTGTGTGTGGAATTGCAGGTATTTTATATGCATAAATTGTTTGATTTTCACACAATTGGTTATGCAATTATGAGGATGATTATAATTATTATGATTTACAGCCTATTCCCATCTATGTTGGCCAGAGATATATAAATCCAATATTCTCTTTTATGTTTACTTCTGCTTATTAAAGGGTACCTACTGCTTTTTGCAGGTCCATGTTATTATTCTTGGACTTCACTAGATCTTAGCATGATTCACAGTTCAAAATAATCTTTGTTTTGGTGCAACCCCTCAATTCATCCACTCTGGAACAAGTTGTTTTAGCACTTCTCCCCTTAGGTAACCTTTTTTTTTTTCTGAATGACTACCCTTCCCAAACAGAGGGTTTGAGCAGCAGGTGTTTGGGGCTTCTGTGCTCACTGCCAGAGCTGTCACTGACATCATACAGAACCTCGAGCAGAAAAAATGTAAACAGTGCTCTTTGATCACTAGAAAAACATATGAGCTATAAATGAGCCAAAATTAGTCTAAAAGACATACATTTCTTTTGAATGTCGAGCAAAAACTAGATTTTAAGGACAAATATAAACAATAAATTATCAGTGTATAAAGACACTATCAAATATATACAGGATAAAGTAAGACACAGCAAAGCAGCAGCAGCATATTTGGTAAGGTCAGGACCATTCATTGTAGTTGCACACATCAGACGGACTTTTAACTCCTCCCGCAGACCTTTCTGGTTTAGGTTGAAACCTGTGTGGCCTACTTCTTTGATCCCCTCCAAACCCAGACTCTTTGATTGCTAACCCAGATTTAGCTGCTCTCCCACCACTCACACGGTCTCGCCTGCCACCATGTCTCCTTCTGCTCTGCTTGAAGCTAAGCACGCGTAAATGATGGACGGATTGAAACAGTGGGATTAAAAATAAAGAATGGACCACAGCAGCAGCAGGATTTGGTGTGACTGGTGAAGTTGGGCGTTCCTCATGTGAATTAGAATTCCAGAGGCCTACGCTGGCAGAGGTTGTAGGCTCAGCACATACCTTCCACATTAGTCAGTCCAGTTTGGAGGGAGACAGTTAGAAAGAGAGAGCATTTAGTTGCTTTTTAACTGCAACACATCTTTTACAGATCTTTAACGTTACCTGTTTTGACATAAAACATGTTTGAATTGGAGGGAACAAACGAAGGAGAGAAAAAAAAAAGTGGAAACGCTGACTGCAGTTAAAAGACAAAATGCCTGCCTCTGTCCTCATCCACACTGGGTGGAATTGGAATTAGTCAGGGATGGAGTAAATGACTAAAGAGTGACACAAATGAAAAATGAAGGAACAAGAGATGGTGAAATGTGAGATGAAACTATAACTGTCATCAGGAGGAAAAGATGGATAGAAATACAGAAAGAAGAAACTGACTGAGTGACCTTCACGGTGCAAAGACAGGAAACGAGAGTGGAAGAAATTAGATGGAGGAGCAAATGTTCCAGCTGTGACCCCGAAGGAAAATTTTAGGTCTCGCAGGGCAGCCTGAGGGCATGGGAACGCCCATCTCACACCACACACAAGCTATACATCCTTTAGGTATGCATAATTAAAAACCCAAACTGTATGTTTTTCAAATCAGGGAACATAATTGTCCATCCATGTGGTTTTGCAGGTGCAGCAAATTATGTCAGAGAAACCAGGGTGAGAAGTTGTAAGTTACTCTCAAACTGCTGGAGTAACTTCCAGATGACCATGGCAGTTTTAATCAAGGAACTAACATTTCCACAGCAGAAAAAATAGAAGATGTGTGTCAAATACATGTAGACATGAAAAGGAGGGAAGGGAAATGAAAGAAAAAAGACAGAAACAACCAGAGAGAGAGAGAGAGAGAGGATGTGACGAGCCTTGAATGTCAGCACCAGAGTGTGATTGTGGTCCAAATGGTCCTGCATAATTGCACATCTGCCAGCTAAATAAAGCATCACCCACTGAGGCCTCTATATTTACAACAGAGGGAGAAGTGTGTGGGAGGACACTGTGATCGAGTGAGTGACAGAAAGAGAAGAATGAATGGCTTTAAGCATGAGAGAGGAACAGAATGAGAGGATGTGATTCAGCAGTGGTGGACAGAATGAACATACTGAAATCTTCATTTGTTGGTGTTGGTGGGGGATCAAGTACTGCTAAAATCTTCCTCTGACTGAGCTATATTCTTTAGACCGCCTTTACACAGTCATTGTCAGTTACTCTCATGTAGCTTCATGTTGCGCTAATATCCATTTTAGCAGTGGGAGTCACCAAGGTATTACTGCAAAGTGGAACCAAAGACTCTAAAGTGAACCTTCCTTAAACTGAGACAGAAAGACTGCATCCTCCCACTTCAAAGCCTCCCATTAGGGGCTCAGGCAGGAGATTTCTGACTGGCTACAGAAGATGAGTTTCCTGGCCACATTTCAAACAGACGGCATTTTCCTCCCTCAATCTTTGGAAGAAATGTCTAAAAAGAAGATTTTCCTCCACCCTAAAGAAATACCTCTATTCTTTTTACCATTGCCTCCATGTATTCTGTGTTCTTTCAGCTTTTCTCAACAGAAAAATCTCCAGTAGATGTCTGAGTTTAGCCCAAGTCAGAGACACTGCTCGGTCTTTAAGTGGAGGCAGCTCTGGAGCAATGTCAGTTTGGGTTGTGGGATTGTCTCGTGGTATGCTGGAGGCCTATTTTGTGTGCCGATGGGTCTAATTTTGTCTGAAAACTGTGTATGTGTGTCTGCTTTTCCAGAGACTGGCTGGTTTGTTTCGTGCAGATATTATACACAGGGGCACTGCTCATGAGACACACTCGCGTACGCACCTCAGGGCGTACCATTTATTTTGCCCATGAGAGCAGTCCAGACTCCTTACATCATTTTATTTCAGCCTTTTTCTTTTCATCCAAGCTCGTAATTTATTACTTAAAAGTTAAAGTCAGGTGTCAGCTGAATTAGTGCTTCATGGATGAATACAGAAATGAAAAATTGATACTTTTTTTACAAGTCAGTGGGGCTTATTTAAGACCTGCAGGCTGACTTCACTCAGTCCATAAACTCTGTGGCAAACGTGTCTTGTTAAGAGGATTTAGTAAGTATTAAAACATTAAAGATATTGAGCTGATGAGATGAATACATTTTTGTAGTCGGTAGAACAATGGCGATGATGGACATGCAAAACCTGTGTAGCCTTGTGTGATATTTCATTAGCTGGCACATTGCTTTAAAGTTTTTTTTTTACTTAATTTTTCTCTCCTGCTTTGCTGTGATTAATGGTCCTCTTCTACCATGTGACTCCAGTATAGAAATACTTATGTTATACTGCTGTTTGACATTCTGTACCATTCTGTGTTAAGTAAATAAACATTTCCTTAGAGTTTGTCTAGGGAAATGTTTATTTACTATAATAGCCCTTGTAATGCAACCCTCTCTGGTATGGCTTTGTCTGATTTTAGTGCAACTATTTGTTCCTGACTCCGTGGAGAAATAACCAGCAGCAGGTATTTTTAACAGTTTGCTCCATTCTTGCCAGCTGGAAGCAGGATGCAGGATACAGATGCACAAGCTGCCACCCAAAAGCCACATCAGTAAATCCATATCAGGGCTCTCCCCTGTGGTGCCTCAGACAGGATGTTAGTTAAATACAAGAGACTGTATTACACTATGGTTATCACAGACAGGATTTGGTTGCTCTAAGAGGAAAATGTGTGGAATAAGACTTTAAAATCCTGGTTTACCGCATCCTGACTGGTAGATGTGCAGACTGGGGTCCTGTATATATGCAATGATTGGTGGGAATCTGCCACACAGTGAAAGGTGACAACCAGCTGGTGCTTGTAAAGACATTGGCCTTTGGAGAAAGGGGGAATAAATGCACTGAAATTGTTTGTAGACACCAAAAGTACTTAAAAATGTATGGTTGCTGCATGTAACAATAGTTGCATGTTTTGGAAAGTGTTCCTGACTGCTTTGTCTGTGGCCGCAAACCCTCCAACCCCTCCAATGTGCTTTGATTAGAAAGACTAGTCACGCAAAATGCTATTTAGTAAAGTTACTTTGTGTTACCTATGTTGAAGGTAATATTTCTACCTCTTTTTTTCCTTCCTTGTTTGTCTAATCTAAATCCAACTCCATCAAGGTCAGGTTAGCAGGAGTCAATGCACAATCACGTGTTTATCCAATTGAGCACTATTGTTTATTCTGCTCTCAGCACAAAGCTTCTATTTTGCTGCTGCCTTTCCTCACTGAGCCCATAGGACCCTTTGTCCACATGTGTGCAGCTGGCATGTCACTAAACATCTCATCCCATGTCACCGTGGACATGTTAGATAAGAACAACTGCATGTTATTCTTCTTCTCTCATTGTGTATGGCTTGTTATTGAGAATTTGAACATTAGTGAGGGGGGTTTCTATCAATTTAACTGAGTTATTAAATGTAATGAAATTACAGTTTTCGTGTCTGCTTACAAACTAAGTAGTGTCTCGAAATCTTTTTCTTTTTGCTTTTCTTTTTGTCAGTATTCATGCATTTACAGCAGGTTGTTCTGTAACAGAGCATTTATCTCAACTGAATCCCAATCCACTTTTAAGTTGTATATTTTCCTTTAGTTTCAGTCTTAATGGTTTCTCATCAGTCAGGCTCACTGGAGGTCTTCCTAGAATTATGTCAGCAGCAGACTTTTTTTTTTTTTAATGTAAGGGGTGCACTGCCATTTACACAGAAATATAATGCTACTGGTGAATGAACTTTTCAAGTTTTTGCGATGCTTTTGCATTGCTGTTTTTCTTGCATTCCGCATGCAGGTGCTTGGTATTTCCACAGTGGTCCCAAGACTGTCTGCCTTCTATGGATAGTAGCAGTGGATATTAGGGTGGAGAACACATTCCTTACTAGGGTTGGAACACTCAATCATTTTCCGACGTTCGTCAGTTGATTGTTTACTCTTTGACTTTTCTAATAAACCTCAGAAATTGTGATCAGCACTCATAACAGCATACCAAAGCTCTGTGTGTTTTCTTTTCTCAGAAAACACCTGTAACCCCATAAAACTACACATTTACAGTACCATGTAAAGGAGAAAAGCTAATTATTCATTACATTTAGGATGTTAAAACTAGGCAGTCTTTCATATATGTGCTATATAATATCCCCACGTAATAACTGGATAATATATTAGTGATTTTGGCACATGTATTCATTACTTTATTGCCACCAAAGAGTCCAAGGTTGGATGAAGTACCTCTGGCTGCTGCAGCTGTGCATATGAGACCTTTGTCCCACATATTGTCTACATCTCCCTAGAGTCATTCTTCACCACTCCACATTGTAGCCTTGAAAGGGGACAGTCAAAGACAGGCATTAGAAGTTAGTTTTAATTAGGTCACATTGGTAAGAAGCAGAAAAGAAGTATAATCTGTCTGTCAGCAGTCTCATATCCTCAGGTCTCATTCCAGCTTCTGCAAATTTAAGAGGACTTTGATTCTTTGAACATCTGAAAAATGTATTTAGCAACTGTTTATTAGTACAGTACAAACTAAATGTCTTAAAATTCTTCAAATTCAGAGATTTGCTTGTTAGTGAGTTTCTGTTAGAAAGACAGGAAGATGGTGAGTGTGTGCTTTGGGAATGGAGGTTTCTGAACATCTCAAGGACGTCATTTTTTCTCGGGGGAGCTTTAAGCAGCTATATTTGGTCTTTTTTGCACACAGCCACATCAGTCAAAAACATTGCAGTTGTGTGTGTTGTTTGTGTTGTTTTAAGTGTTTTAATAGTACACATGGGTATGTGTGTGATGTGTGATGTGTGATTTTTTTTTTTTTTTTTTTACTTACATCCC
>VUQS01029544.1:0-11424 GCA_015108495.1 Heterochromis multidens | reverse complement strand
AAAAAAAAAAAAAAAAAAAAAAAAAAAAATATATATATATATATATATATATATATATATATATATATGTATGTATGCAGTTTGCTTCATTTTCACATTCTCTCCTTCTTTCTCTCTCTGTCTTTTTTTAAAAGTAGGATGCTGCTCTGGGGCTGTCATATAGCACTGCAGAAAATGGGTTACAACATTTTCATATATGCACTTTATGTGGTCCGTCCTCTGAAAGGAGCCAAAATGCCACAAAATGAGAATCACGTACAGGTGGTGTAGGTACAAGACTGGTTTTAACATGTTTACAACAAAAGAAGGCACCTGCAGAGTGTGAGCCTGCAGCAGTTAATTACAAGCTAAGCTTCAAGTTTGATATGTGTGAATCCATACATACGCTGTTCCATTGGCTCAGTCATGAAGGACACATCATACAAAAAAGCCTCTGCTGCCACAGCTCAACGAAATCATTTTCTTTGTTTGAGTCCCAGGCATTTCATTTAGAATCATCGTTTGATCAGCGTGTCACCAACCAATAAGATCTATTCTAATTGGTTGGTTTGTAGACACAGGTTGTTGGAGCAGTCACAGGCTATCTTTGCTCCAGGGAGTGTTACAGCCAATTTTCAACCTCTCTCACTGTGGGACACAGCAACACGACCACAGTTCTTACACATTGTTCACCTTTCATTTGGAAAGCCCCAAATCGTGTAAAGGTAGTTTAACATGACCACAGATATGATGAGAAGGCCCTTTAGAAAAGATTATGTGTGTAAAAATGAGCAAAACTGTCACTATACAAAAGATACAGAAAAAGTCCACTTCTTCCAAAGTCTAACACCAGAAATGTGTCGGTAGATGAGTTTTAGCAAACTATTGCACATTTTCAGAACACTTCTGTTGAATCATACTGGCTCCTTAAAATTTGGAGTACTGTGTATGTCTGTGTATGTCTTTCAATTAAGGACTACTGGCTATAGTAATATCAAATCATGTTCAAAGTGTGGCTTTTTTTTAGGTGTTTCTTTCCATAAGCATTACAGTAAAGGTCCCCCAGCCTTAAAGTGGCAATAGTCTTTTAATTTAGCTTATCATTATGAAGAAAATGTTGACTGTGCAATGCAACAATTGTAGACTTATAACATTATTGTTGTTTAGATTGGCTCCAATAGAAGCCTCACTTTCAATACATATATCTGACAATGGAAAAATGAAAGGAACCAAACTGCAATTTTCCCCAGCAGGTGTTTTAGCGTTTCCCAAGTAGTAAGAGTGTAACACTGGAAACTCTAAATGGCAAAACGAGAACAGCCCCACTGAGGGAGGTGGCAGTAAAGGTGAAGAGGGAGAGTATTAGGACAAGAACCCCGGGAAGGAATTCTTTTGTTCTATATCAGAATAAAAAATAGAGCTATCATTTTTTACACTACTGTAAAAACAGTGAAAAGACAGGCTGCTGGAATATTTTATCAATGGCAATGATTGTGTTAAAAAGTAGCATTCAGCTGGCATTTCCATTGTATCATTAAATGACAGAACGTACTTATTTAAAACTACGTGTTAAATTTGTGTTAAAATGTTCTGTGTTCACAGTTGCCAGTCATAGACGGCATAACAGATGGATGTAGCCACTGTGATGTCACTCATCAGCTTGGGTTAGTGTTTTGGTCACTGCCATGTTTTTTTTTAAGCCAGAAGTTACCTTGTAGTCATAAGGATCAGGTAACGCTAGCAAACTGCATTCATAAACTGTATGGGTACAGTGCACAGACACAGATACATGCTAGCAGTAGTGTTCTGTGGAGACAATCTAAAAATAGACATAAATTAAAACTTACCGAAATAAAGCACTCTCTCTCCTTTCATTTCAGACAGTGCTGTCAAAAAGCTCCTCACCATCCATCCTTTACATTATTGCCATCTTGTGGCCGCAGTCGGCTATTGTCGCTGAAAGTGCCGCTTATTTTGTACTCACAGGACACTGTAGCTGTCTCCATTTTACGGTGTGTCTATCAATGACTTGAGCTGGGGAAGCTGAGAGGCCAGCAACTTGTTTATGGTCCACTGGTCTTTGAGGCAAGCTGCCGCTGGCTCTGCTTTCACTGCTCTGAGATCGGTTACGATTTGTGTGTCATGTGAAAACACAGCTGGCATTAGCAAGTAAATGAGCTTCAGTGATTTATCATCATAACGATGAGTTTCCTCTTGCTAACCACATTGGCCATCATGTGTGATGTAGAAGATCGTCGCTGCTTGCCTTTCTGTAAAAGTCATTGTATGCCACTGTACACTAGTCAGTGCTAAGTAATGGAATAATAAAATATTAGAATTTCATTCACCAAAACTGAAGCACAAACTTCTTGGATTGTTGATAGCATACAGCAAACCATAATTTTACTCAGACAATCCAGCAGCACAAACATGGTGAAGAGGTCCAGTCCAATGACTCCAAGTAGTCGATGAGGTCCAGCAGACGCTGATCGGGACACCTGCCAATCAACTGGGCCACGCCTCTAACTTAATCATCCAGTTGGATGAGATATAAAAAAATTCCCTCCACTGTAAATATGCTTTTTAATGCTCTAAAGTTGAGTATTTTAACATGGGAGGCTCTGGGAATTTATTCCTATTTGGAACTGTCCTCAAGTGGCACCTAGAGGAAGTGCAGTGTATGCATCATAATCACATTATCCGAATAACACCTGTAAAATCATCTTTGGAAAAGAATCCCTAAATTTGGCTAAGAAGGATCAGTTCAGTTCATTTCACATATATAGTTGCATAGTGGTAGTTAACATCAATAGTCATTGTGAAGACATTTCAGAAATTTAACGTACACGGGCAAATCCAATAATCTTGCCCAAATTTGAGTTAGCTTGTGTTCAGGTTTAGTTTAACATCTTTTGTCCTGCAAACATCTGTATTGTACATCTGCTATTCTACAACAACAGCTTGTATCATTGACCTAGGAGAGTTATTTGAACCTTCTGGATGGTTTAACTTCAGAGCATTGCTTATATCACTTGCCCTGAGGTGTTTGTTCTGTTATGCAGCAGAAACTTTACTTCATCATTAGCATAAATCCCCAAGGCAGCATTGCAATTAGTTTACTTTCACCAATCTTTTTCACCAAAATATGACATTTCCTTGATGTGCTCTGCTGAAACTGCTTGTGTAAAATTCATAAAATTCATACAAATCTTCCAAACTTCCTCAGCAAAGTAGATAGCTGAGAGATATGCTGCTGCTTTAACAAAAATCACTATAAAGCCATTAGAACGAGCAGTTTCATTGACTTTTATAAATCACACATGTCCCAGTGATGGAGAGGCCTGTTTTTTTTTGTCAGACGATCTATGATGTCATTTGCAGAGTGTCACGTAAAAGTTGTGCCGGAGGGCATTTGCAGTCAAGGCTGGTTAATAGATCCAGACCTGATATGATGTGAGTGCTGCTGCTGCCGGACAGATGTATGGTGGGGGCTTCCTGTTAGTCTCCAGTTATGTTAGTATGCGCTCACAGAATTAGTCGTCTTAAATCAATAGCAGTGACAAGGGAATCAGCCTGAAAGCAATCCAATATTTTTGCACAGGTCGTGAGTGATTTGTAGCTTCAATCTTAAACTGAGAGTGCAAACACATGTAGGCCTCTTTTACACACACATACACACACACACACACACATTGCATGCTTAAAGCAAATGTTTTTATGAGTACACAGAGATACTATCTCTGTCTTCACTGACATAATAAAAAGCAGTCAGTGTTGCGTGTTAACATTTACAAATAAATGAAATATTTATGAATTTTTAAGCTAACCAAATGTGCATAACATGTGCACAGAACAAAGAACACGTTGAAAACAAGTCACTGAAAAAACAAATTCATTAACAACTGAGATGAAAAATGAATAATAAAAAATATGAAGCAAGGAGCTCCATGCAGTGTCTTGTGGCTTCCTTCTGACTGTGATACACTGCATATGTGACTTCTAGAGATGATGTTGAATATATATATCTCTCAGGTTTGGCTTTGTCCAGCAATCTTAATGGCAAGGTTCTGTTTATTTTATCTGCTAACAGCTTGTGCTCTTTTGGAACTCGTCCATCCTTTTTCTACCTCTTATCAGGATGCCCAGACCTCCCTCTCCCTGGCTCCCATCTCCAGCACTTCTTGGGGGACATTCAAGCCATTCCCAAATCATAATTTTTCCATAATTTCTTTCATGTCCTGGGTTTGTCCCAGAGTTTCTTCTCATTCTGGTTAGACATAACCAAAAGGTCTCACTCATGAGGCATCAGGAGGCACCCTGGGCAGATGCCCGAACTACCTGATTACGTGTTCCTTTCAATGTTGAGGAGAGTAAACACAACTCTGAGTCCCTCCTACATACCTGAGCCAGTTCCATTCTTCCCCACTTGTGAACAACACCCCAAGATCCTTGAACTCCTTGAACACTTAAAGCATCAACTCAACCCCAACATGAAGTGGGCAATCCAACCTTTTTTGGCTGAGAGCCATTGAAGAATTTGGACTTGCTAAATTACGATTTTCCATCAGTGGAAAAGTTAGTATTATGGAAAAGTTAATATTAGATGTCAGATTCCCAAAATGAACGTCATGTTCGTGGTTGCTTAAAGGTTTAGTAAACTGAAAAATAGTTAACTAATATTGTCTGCTAATTTAGTGGGACTTGTAGTGTGGATAGTGAGTTATCAGATAACCTTACTGCTGCACTCACACTAATTTAGTTTAGATGATGCAACATTGCATGTTGTTAGTTGTAATTAAAACTTTCTTCCATTCTCTGAGGTTCTTTTCTTGCCCTAAAGGAAAATTAATTTCATGCACGATGTTACATAACATTACAGTCCTCTGTGTCCTCATGTCATCCTGCTGGTTAATGATTTTTTTTTATGATTATGTGTTTGTTCATATCTTTGTGGAAATATTTTTATCTGCACAGCCAGTCTGAAAACTTGGCCTAGTGAAGCCTCTTGCCTGTACTGCTCCTATACTGCATCTACGTATTCTTTACTAAAACAGGTGGACTATTATAAAATGTATGCAGCTGCCATCCCTTTAGGCAAGTCTTATGAATCAAACTGTCAAACTTACTGCAGCAGCATTGACAGAATTTGCTCACTGTGATTTACAATCAGGCTCATAGGGAAACTACTGTAATGAGTGGCTGTAACCAGCAGGGAGCAGTCTCACACTGACCAAAAGCTGCTTGGTACCACTGAGCGCAAATGAAGGAGGGGAAAATGGGAACTGTGTGGTACTGTGTGCATAACATGATAGTAAAGCCTCAACTCTGACATATATCCTTGGATCAGCTGAGCTGCCTGTTTCTGAGAGAGCAATGGCATGATTGCATTCCTTAGGAGCTGTTGCTTGATTATAGCATTTACCAGAGCACCTGTCATGACGTGCTTTGTCCAGCTGCAGATCAAAGATAATTATAGAGCAGTTGTATAATGAAATTGTAATTGACTGGGCAATCCAAAAGGTTAAGATTAAATTTATAGTATAACCAAGTTTTGAACACAGGGCTTATCATTGGAGTCACATTGTTATTACAATTCAGGAACAGAGCTCAGCCTAATTTATGTTTTTTCTTTCTTCTGCTTTTTAAAGCAGACAAAAGCGGTTGGCTCCTAACAATCATCTGCTGTATGGGGATGTTAAGACACATGTTAAAGCAAGAGGAAGGAAGGAGGAAGACGGACACTTCCAGACTTTGACAGCTCACAGACTCTGTAAAATATGGCTGAAGCCACAGTGATGTCACCACTGGTTTTTAGCTGCTGCCATGTTAGCTTTCTGAAGGCGGAAGTGGCCATATTTGGACTTGATAGTGTTAGATAACTGCCTAATAAAATACTAATATTTCACCAAATATATTCACCAAAACTGGAAAGACTTTTTACACAGTCTGTACCTCACAGGAAGTCATATTTAAATTACAATATCAATTACAAATGTATGAAAAGACACCAAAATTGCTGTGAGGTCCAGTTCAGTGACTCAAATGAATAAAGATGAGTTCTAGCAGACAGGGATTGGCTACTTAGCTACTGGCCTGTGCCAGCACATCTGTCTATCAAGGGAGCCTCACCACTAATTCCAGTGTTTAGATGGATGAGTTATAAAAAAATAATAATTCTCTACTTATGAAGAGGGAAACGAGGGAAAGTTTTGTTCCAGGATGCAAACATGTTTATTTCTTATATAAATTTGGATATTTTAACATAGGAGTCTACTGGGATTGACTCAGTTTTGGAGCCAGCCTAGTGGTCATTACAGGAAATGCAGTTTTCCTTGTTGGTGTAACTTTTCAGCCCTGGAGGTTGCCCCTTACTCACACATGAAGCATACCCTGGTTAGAAAAGTACATAGCAGGTACACTAGACAAATGCACTTGGGCCTCTCTCCTATCTCTTTCTGGAGAGCTTAAATTCTGGGAGAGATATCAGAGGCTGCATTCACAAGATAGCCTATCTTTAAATTCCCCCCCCCCAGAGGAGCTTAGAGTTCTTCAGCTTAGTCATACTTGCTTCATGGACATCTTATCTTATCTTATTTCAAACTCCGAAAGGAAAACAAAACTGCAGAAAAGAAAACGAATGCACACAGGACAAAGAGATGACTTAATATATGCTTTTGCTTTGTTCCTTTTGCTGTGGAGGATTAGGAGCCGTATTCACTAAGAGCGGACATGTGCCCACCAGCAGCTCTTATGACTGTGAAAAGACATCCAGGAATTGTAGGAACATCCCTCTGTTATTCTCTCTCCCTCCCTTTTTATGTTAAGTCAAATCCTTAATGGGCAGAAACCGGACCCCGATGGAGAACACTCAGTACGCTGCCTGATAATTTATGCTAATAGTCTAAGCCAGCACAATTAAGAAATCCTGATTAATAGTCATAATGGGGATTATGGAGTTGCCATAAGCAAAGTTAATTAGATATGAGGTTGTCAACAACATTAGTCTTTAAAATTAAATTAAAATATATAAGGGTAATTATAAAAGTTATTAGATATATTACTGTACTGTACACAGTACAGCAAGGAAAGTCCTTACACAACAAAATAGCACATCACAGTAATGTTTAAATTAAATGACTGCCTGTAATGTGAAAGGCTTAATAGAGTCAATCATTAGTCACTGCCTTCCTTACTCACAAGCTCACACACGCTGATTATACACCACTGCAAGAGAAAAATAAAGGGGCTAAACACATAACGAGCTAAAAGGAGGCTTGGTGGAGCTGGCTGCTGGCAAACAAGTAAATACTGGACTCGTCGGGGATTAAGAAAGAGGATTTTGGTGCAAGAGAAACAAGTTGTAAACACTGACAAACAATTAGCTGATGACGTTGGTATGTTGAACATGTTAGCTTGCAGACTGATGTTGTATCTGCTCAGCATCTGTTCATGAGCTCATTTTGTTCCCCTGCTGGGTCCATTAGCAGGTAGTGTACACTGGATTTACTGGAGCAGTTTCATTTAAAACAAGATTAATGTGAATGATAAAAGTGAATCAAAGCGATAAAGCTGGAACATTACTAAACCAACACAATGAGCTCAAAGATGCAAAAATGTGCTGCATAGCTGAGGGGAGCTGCGAAGTCAGATGATACATTCATGGGTGCCCACAGCTTATTCTCATTCTTGGTGCTTCAAATATATTTTGTCAAAGCCACTTGAGTGTCTCAATTACAGTGTCCTTTGGCAGAGTGTGTGACAGTCTGTGATGTGCAAAAGTTAGATGGATGTTAAGCATGTAGAGCTGCTGTTGTGAAGGCGTGCATTTTACTTCAATCTATCATATTTTCCTAAACCTGTGAGTGAAAAGGAAGTGAAAATAAAACAAATCAATAAATAAAAACAAAAGAAAAAGCAAAACACAGCTTGTCTTGTGTCCTGTCTCCCTCCCCTCACCCCCAACCTGTCACGGCAGATGGCTGCTCCTCCCTGAGCCTGGTTCTGCTGGAGGTTTCTTCCTGTTAAAAGGGAGTTTTTCCTTCCCACTGTCACTAAGTGCTTGCTCATAGGGTCATCTGATTGTTTCTCTATATTATTGTAGGGTCTTTACTTTACAGTATAAAGCACCTTGAGGCGACTGTTGTGATTTGGCGCTATATAAATAAAGCTGAATTGAATTGAATTGAAAAGGTCCAAACAGATGCTAACCATAGTATCCTGGCTGTTAAACCTGAAGCTTATATCACCAACACTCTATCACTGCCAACCTCCTAACATGGGCTTTGTAGGTTTCTAAAACCAGACCATTGTCTCTCAGAGGCCAGTATTGTCCCAGCAAGGACTACCAGCAAACTGCACCTTCTGTGCAACTGTGAGAATTAACCTACTAACCTGTTAACAGATCTTAGGTGGGTAAAAAAAAGTCTGCAGAGGATCTAAGAAGCAGTGGAACAACAGGCTTTGGATGCTAGCATTGAGTTATTTTTAGCTTGCATGAGAGCATGAGGGACCTGCCTATACCTGTGCTCTTCTGGTAGGAGAGGCTTAGAAAGAAAAGGGAGAACTGGAGGAAGAGGGCTGTTTATTTAAAAATTTCTGCTTCTTCTTCCTTTTTTTCCTTTTTTTAAAACTTTTGCCTAGTGCAGCTTTAAGGCACTTTCAGTAGCACAGATATCACAGATTTCTTGACATATATAGTATACAACACAGACATACTGATTATTGAAAAACTCTCTCTTTTCATTTGCAGAAAAACAAGACCGGCTCTGTTCAGCATTCATTTAATAACCCAGGCGCAGCTTCATTCTCTGAGGGTCTTAATTCTATCTTAAATGAAAAATACTGATAAACCACTCCTCTGAAACAACCTGTAGTAAAACAAAAGTTTGATCAGAGTGATACCATGGGATGTCTTGTAGCTTTGCATCTGTCTAGCCCTTCATGGACCGTTATGTTTTTGAGCACATCTGACACTGTGAGGCTCATCCATGCTCCAGTTATTTATCTATTTACGGCACCCGTCAGAGATGTTTGGCCATCCATGTTTACAGAGCAGGGCTTCGATGACGACACTCTTTGTGTGTTTTACACTCTAACAATGAGGTGCTATAATTCAAGCAAGAAAAACACTTATTGTTTTTTTCATGTTTTCTCAAAGGATTTATTTTAGATAATTTCACTGCTACATTAGTGCTGCAAATACAGGGCCAATGTGCAGCCAAATATAGGCTCGCTCTTCCATCACCAGGCAATAGAAATAACAGATGAAGCCTCAGCATGGCAGAACAGGCAAAGATGTATGAACACTATAAACTTTATAGTGGATGAAGCCCACAAACACATATTAGTCACATCCATCAGTGAGTCTGTTGTAGTCAGCTGTCTGACCTTCATGTCCTCCATGACTTGGCTCTAGGTTCAGCTTCTGTCTGAATGCAAAATAAAACTGAATGCAGATGGCCCGCTGGGTTCCTCAGTTTGTCAGAAGCAGTGGAACAGTTTTGAACACCACACTGATGGACTGAGGTGGACAGAGAGGTCGCAACTGGATGGATCAGAGGATTTTTAGTGTGTAGCATCTTCACGACCCAAAGTGCTGAGTGTCAAGTTTTTATTATTATTATTATATTTAATGGGCCTAATTTGATCTAAAGTGGGAGCAGTAAGACTTTCACACAATAACCTTTAAAAGAGAAATAATAATAAAAAAATCTTAATCACCTTAAACCGAGGATATTGCTGGTGTCTGTTTGTGTAGCACTTTGGCTAGAAAGAGACTGTGGAAAGTTAACCAACACAGAGGCTATGGAGACACTGCATATGATGATGTCATCATGTGTAGATGGAATGCGGATTGGTTGAAAAACTGGCTTGAACAGGAAAAGGAATGACAGCAGAGTTTACCACGAAGAGGAAGAAAAGTGAAAAAAACCCCCAAAAAGATCAAAAAAGCACCAATGAGAAGAACAGACTGTGGCAGCAGTGAAGAGTTTTTATTGTCTTTAACACTCAGTTTCACTTCACTACAAAGATGTTCCCTTTTATTGTCACTTGTCTTCTCTGCAGTGGTGCTATTTTGACACTGCAAGTGATAGTAGACGGTGTAGCAATCCACCAACACACTACCATACTGACTGTAATGCACCCAAAGGGGGGATCCAAAGCAGGACACAGACATACACATACAATTAGTTATATGAGGAAATTACTGTTAATATGAGGAAAAACAAAAATACAGAAGGAAAGAAACTAGGAAAACACCAGGGACTAGGACTGTGATAACATGCTGGAAGCTTCACTATGAGAACAATATTTTCTCATTTCCCAAAATGCACATCCTCAGCTCCTCTCCTCAACCACCAGAGATGTGAGCAGAAGAGATGAGGAAGGGATACAAGGACAAAGGAGTGGAGGCAACATGGATTATCAAAATAAAATATCTTCACCTCCGAGACTTATTTTAAAGTGATGTCAATTAAATATGGTGTGAATATGAATTTATAAATTGTTTTGCTATAACTGTGTCTTATGATCTCGGGTGTAACAGTGGACCTGGAGCCCATCACAGCTGTCAAAGTGTGGAATGATCTTAAATACTTGGAACAATATATGAATAAAAAGGACAAGTTGTTTAGAGTCCTCCTCCCACCCTGGTTTGTATATTCCATCTGTGTGCCACACCTCTTTTATATGTTGAAGGTAAAAATACTAATACACCTGTGCATCCTTGAGTAAAGTCACAGGCAGAAGGATGGAGGAAATGAAGAGACGCAAATTAGAGAAATGAGAAAAGACTCCAGGGCTGTGGTTGAATAGTCAAAAAAATGTCTTTTCCTAATCACTTTTGCTTGGTGAAGGAAAGATATGGGTATACATGGTAATGCCATCCAGAGTAAGTATCTGGTTAGACACCATGTTTCTAAGATTTTTAGGGCCGAGTACAATAACCTCAGTTTGATCTGAATTTAGAAGCAGGAAATTAGAGGTCATCCAGGACTTTATGTCTTTAAGACATTCCTGCAGTTTAACTAATTGGTGTGTATCATCTGGCTTCATGGATAGATAAAGCTGGGTATCATCTGCATAGTAATAAAAATGTATGCTATGCCTTCCAATGATACTGCCTAAGGAAAGCATGTATAATGTAAACAGAATTGGTCCCAGCACAGAACCCTGTGGAACTCCATAATTAACCTTAGTGTGTGAAGAAGACTCCCCATTTATATGAACAAATTGGAGTCTATTAGATAGATATGATTCAAACCACTTGACTGCAGTACCTTTAATACCTACGACATGCTCTAATCTCTGTAATAAAATATTGAGGTATCGAACAGTATCGAGGTCTAGCAGGACAAGCACAGAGATGAGTCCACTGTCAGAGGCCATAAGAAGATCATTTGTAACCTTCACTAATGCTGTTTCTGTACTGTGATGAGTTCTGCA
>VUQS01029542.1:0-13411 GCA_015108495.1 Heterochromis multidens | reverse complement strand
TTCTAATAATTGCTTCCACAGTTGATTTCTTCACACCAAGCTGCTTACCTATTGCAGATTCAGTCTTCCCAGCCTGGTGCAGGTCTACAATTTTGTTTCTGGTGTCCTTTGACAGCTCTTTGGTCTTGGCCATAGTGGAGTTTGGAGTGTGACTGTTTGAGGTTGTGGACAGGTGTCTTTTATACTGATAACGAGTTCAAACAGGTGCCATCAATACAGGTGACGAGTGGAGGACAGAGGAGCCTCTTACAGAAGATGTTACAGGTCTGTGAGAGCCAGAAATCTTGCTTGTTTGTAGGTGACCAAAAACTTATTTTCCACCATAATTTGCAAATAAATTCTTTAAAAATCAGACAATGTGATTTTCTGGATTTTTTTTTCTCATTTTGTCTCTCATAGTTGAGGTATACCTATGATGAAAATTACAGGCCTCTCTCATCTTTTTAAGTGGGAGAACTTGCACAATTGGTGGCTGACTAAATACTTTTTTGCCCCACTGTATACAACCTGAGATGAAAACAACACATGACATATTATAGCATGTCATTACTTAGTTAACAAAAATGAAGCCAAAATGCAGAAGCAGTGTGTGCAAAACTAAGTACACCCCATGATTTAGCAGCAATAACAATAAGTAATCATTTTCTGTGACTTTATCAGTCTCTCACATCATTATGGAGGAATTTTGGCCCACTCTTCTTTACAACGCTGCTTCATCTCATTGAAGTTTGAGAGAATGAGTTTATGCACAGTTCTCTTAAGATCCCACTACAACATTTCAATCAGGTTGAGGTCTGGATTTTGACTGGGCCATTGCAGCACCTTTATTTGTTTCTTTTTCAGCCATTCTGTTGCACATTTGCTGGTGTGCTTGCTACATGACCCAATTTCGGCCAAGCTTTGTCTGTCAGCCAAATGGCCTCACATTTGCCTCTAGAACACTTTGGTATACAGAGGAGTTCATGGTCCACTTAATGACTGCAAGGTGCTCAGGTTCTGTTGCTGCAAAACAAGGCCAAATCATCACCCCTCCACCACCGTGCTTGGCAGTTGGTATGAGGTGTTAGTGCTGATATGCTGTATTTGGTTTTAGCCATATGTGCCACTGTGTATTATAGTTATACATCTCCTCTTTGGTCTCATCTGTCCAAAGGACATTTTTCCATAAGTCTGTGGTTTGTTCAGATGCAATGTCCAATCCTGGGAAGATTAGCAGCTGTCTTGAATGTTTTCAACTCGAATGATGGACTTCAAATTGTTTGGAAATTACTTTATAACCCTTCCCAGATTGATGAGCAGCAACAGTTGCTTCTCTAAGATCATTTGTGATGTCTTCCCTCCTTGGGATTGTGTTAATACACACCTGAATGCTCCAGAACAGCAAACTGCCAAAAACTTGCTGATGAGCAATTAATCAAATGCATTTGATTATCAGCACCTGGCTGCTGTTTACCTTCTTAATTCCTATGGAAGCAGTAAGGGTGTGCTTTTTTCACACACTGCTTCTGCATTTTGGCTTAGTTACTGTTAAATCAATAATGACAGTTTACTATATCATGTTTTGTTATTTATCTGTGGTTGTATTTACCTAATTTTAAATAGGACCAAGGACCAGATGATTATTATTATTATGCCCCAATATAAATGTTTATGTGTTTTCTGTCTCACTGGTTTTTCCTCTACCTTCATCAGCTGTCATGGAGTCTGCATAGTCACCATGGACGCCAAACATCAGCCAGAGCTTAAATGATTGATTTCCACTCAGTGAGATAATGAATGAAACACATACACACACAGAGGAAGCTCTTTGGCTATTTGCATGATGGATTACATAGGATATCTTTAACCTTTTACATCAATGCCTCTAGACTGTCAAAGAGGGGAAACTCATATGAAATATCTCATTAAAGGATACAAACTAATTATTGAAAATCCATAGCACACTACACAGTGTAAGGCTAAACAAAAAAAACTATTATCTATTCAAGGACATAAAAAAGACGGCAACGAAAGCATTCTGGGTACATTAAGTTGATTTTAGAAAGCTGTCTTATGTAACTATATGTAGTGCTGAGAGACTCCATGTAATGATAGCTGTCCCCTATGAAGCTTTGAATTGCACTGGTATAAACACACATACAGGCACACTGACCCACATGCACATTACCTGCCACTACCATCTGTCACTCAGTGGGGCTTCAGTCACTGGAGACTGTTCTTGTGGAAAAAAATAAAATCCATGCTGTTTAGCATATGCTTTTTGCCCACTGAGATGCTTTCGCCCTGCATCCTTTGTAATTGCCAGGCAGCAGAGCTTTGCTCACACAAACATGCCCACACTGATACAAAGTATGACTGACAGTGTTTTATAAATGAGAGGCATTGCTGTTTCATGTTTACGATAAAAGCGAGGAACATGAGCTGACAACCAAAATAACAATTTATTTATGAATGAAAGACTATAGCTCTGTATTTTCCTCCTGAGATGCATCAGTTTGAGTTGATATTGTTTAGAATTTAATCATTCATTAATGACAAAAATGCAGCACTAAGAGGGGACTGGTACGTCCCAAGTGTCATTATTAATTTTAACCGACTAACAGAGGTTGACCTTATTACCATTCAGGCCAGACCTAACCTTGTCCTGTCTAAGCTTGGCTCAAATTCACAGCAGCAACACACTGAGGACTCTCTTCAGAAGCATGCTGGCCCAGTTTCACTGCTCACTGTGACATGGCTTTGGATTTGATGATGCCTTTCCGTACACTCTCAAGCTTTTTTCTCTGCCTAAGAGGGATCCTCCTCCCCCAGCTGATGCCCACATAAACGGAGAGGACTGAGGGGATTTCCTGATGTGTGCAGGGGTACGTGTATGTCTCTGTGTGTGTGCGTGTCTGTGACACACTTTGCCTTTGCTCGTCCAATGTCCTAGCTAGGTGTCCTGATTAAGTTTGTCAGAGGAAATGTGGGCAAAAAAAGGCCGGAAGATATACACGGGGGTCATATACACGCAAGTACATACAGAAAAAGATATACGGAAGCAGTAAATGTGCTTATGGCTATGACTGAGCAATAATTGATTATAATTCAATTTTAAAATTGCTTTTAAAATAAAAACTTTTAAATTATCTACCTATATTTTCTAGCTCAAATTTTTTGTTTTATTTGTGGTTGTGTTTTATATCCTCCTGTGTGCAGTGCCGACCTCTGTGTGATATGGTTATTGTAAACATTCCAACATCAGTGGTACTGTGAGCAATTCAGGATCTCTGTGGAAATGGCAGGACTTATAAACATAGAAGTCATGCATATATTTGCAAGAGAACCTTTGTGAAGCCTCTGGAACTCCGAGATTTACAATTTATTTTATGAGAGTGTCCTGAGCCAATACAGGCAGCTTAACCTAGCATAGTTTTGATGGAGAAAATAATACAGTTATGCAGGCCTACTTTTTCCCCCCACACAAAAAAAATTGATGGATGGATTTAGTAAGCTAATCAATAAAGAATCGTACCTATAAGCAGCATTGATTTCAATAAGCTCTTATAAACATCTGAATTGGGTAAAAGTCAGGTTTCTGACTTTGCCATTCCAAAAACATCAATTTCAATTTTTTTTAAACATTCTCATCTTTGGATGATTGTCTTGTTTCATCATCCAAAGTTTCCTAAGCTTCAGGGCATGGCCTGACATTCTCCTGTGAAATTTCCAATTCACTGTTAACTCAATAGTTGCAGGGCATCTAGGTGTGACCTTTAAAGCACACCAATTCATTGGAAGAGTAGCAACAGTCCCAAATTTTTTCATCTTGTAGAGGAATTGTGTATTGATGAACACTCAGGTCTTTAAAAATGGTTTTGCAGCCTTTCCCAGCTTTGGGCATGTCTATAATTCTTATAAGGTCTTAAAACTTGGTGTGAGTGAGGCAAGGCGCACATCAACCACTTTTTTTTGGAATCCTGGGAATTCCAAAACTAGCATGTGTATAATTTTTTATAGCGTGTTGATTAAGACCCTCATCGGACGTGTTGCGGACAAGCAGTCGCCAGGCTGAAGCTTCTTAATGAGCCTGATCAATGTGGCCTGTCTACAGCTAGAAGTTTGACTATACCAATGACGCATCAGGTTATAAAGAGGCTTCTGTTCTGTGTATGTGTGTGCTTGTATTACTCATGGTGTGGGGACATAAATCTTTTTACACAGTCGCACTGTGGACTCGTCTCGCTTTTTAAAAAAAATGTAAAACATTAAATTTCGAGATGAAAACTTGGTTTAAGACTGGGTATTCTAAATGAATGAAAACAAGGCCTCTGCTCCATGTGTGTGCATGTGTGCATTTGTCCAACTAATGACTGAGCCAGCCACAGTCATTAAGGTGCAGGATGATAACAGGGCAGAGCAAATGATCTATGTCAGTGTCAGCAGGGGATACTTACAAACTCAGGCAGCTTAGCATTGGCTAAACCTTCACCACCTCACTGAGGATACTAAACTTAAGAGGCTCTTTATTTTTATCGATTACCCAATGCAGAAATGTGTCATATTTACCTCATCAAACCTGTCGAAAGAGGAGCCCTCCTGCATGAACTCAGGCAGGTGCTTCTGCCAGTTGAATTCATAGGACTTCGTCATGGCCGCTCACAAGTCTGAAAAACAAAAAAGACGAGAAGACACAGACAAAGAGTATATTAGAAAAAGTTAGTGTACCTTGCTCTCTATGGGCTCATCCAAAAATATTCTCTCTTGAGAGAGAGTGAGAATAACTATATATATATATAGCAACCAACCAATAAACAAGCTCCAAAAGACAGAATTTGGGGGCCAATTTGGGAAAAATATTTATTATTTCAATCAATCAACCAATCAATCAATCAAATCTTTATTTCGAACATATAAATAACAAGTGTTAATACACATATAAAACAAATATTCACGAAATCACTGAAAGCCATCCTATTCACATGAAAAAAACAAAAACAAAATGTTGACCATTTAGGACCATATTAAGGATTTATCAGAAAATTAAGGCACACTCTCACACTCACCTGGAATTCTTGACAAAGAAATTTGCGCTTTCACATTTGGTAGTGTGATTCATAAATGGCTCATTCATGAAGTAGACTAATTAAATCTCATTTGTCTTGTCCCATAATCACATTCACTTGGTTGACCGGTTACTGACTACCCAAAAGTCTAAAAGTTAAAAGTGTAAAGATACTCTATAAGCAGCTTCACTATGCCACACTGCTTTGGAGCGGTAATGAGTAGTGAGGCCGAGTAAACAGGACAAGCAAAGGGAATATGGGCACACGCCATCAGAGGATAACCCCTGCGTGGGACCAAGCAGGAACCTCCAGGGCTGAAAAATGAAGCCCACATCAAAATGCCTAAAACTGCAGTACCTTAATTGGCAACTTGAGGCTAGCTCCAAAAGTGAGCTAATCCACGTAGAATCCCATGTTAAAATGTCCAACTTTACAGCCTGCTTTAAAAAAAAGTTTGGCCACTCATGATAGCTGTACAGAAAGTCAGTGATTTATTTTAGAATTCACCCATTTAGATCGTTTGAAAGACAAAGTTTTGCATGATTAGGGTTGTAGCTGCTTTAACTGACGAGGGTGCCAACACAGGGGGTTATAGTCCCTAGCTAGGCTTCACATCAGGTAGCTATCCAAGCCTGCTATTATTAGCTGATAACATAACACTTACCCTCACATCCAACTACCATCACTTCTGGATCCCAAAAACAACCATAATGCTATAATTGGGACTATGGGTGGGCCTGAACAACACAAATTGAGCATATCTCAGAGATAAAAAGTACCCAAGAAAGGAATTTCCTCAGTCTGCTTTTATCTAGCACCATGAAACCAAATGGATGTGAACTGCACTCCTCTTCAAATACTAGAGAGCAAGTCAGGTTTCATTCATGTGACACACCTGCACGTGTATCATCACGTAAGACATCCAGCTCAAGGAGGGGAGGAGGTAACTGTTATATTGTTGATGACACCACCCAAATATAGGCTCCACCTACGTCAAGCTCAAATGTGTCAAGCAAAACTGAGAGGGAGAAGTGCACTTGAGAACGTGACATACTATGTATAGTCTAAGAGCTCAGCTGGTATTTAGTCATTATGGGAATACTCTGAGGAGATTTGATTTTCATCCACTGATCTTTTAGCCTCCTGGGCTACAGAATATTTTCTACTATACAGAAAATTAAATGCATATATATACACAATATATATATATATATACACAAAGTGGAAACTGGATGCTGATGGATGAGATAAGAAAGAGGGGAACTGAGAAAGAGAGATATGGACAGAGAGTTAGTGTGTTAGAAAAAGATGGGAGCAGCGAAAGATATGAAGGCACAGGGAAAACTGAAAGTCAGAAAAATAAAATAAAATCAGCGCTTTAAAAGTAAGAGCCTGATATACAGCCACTGAGAGGCAGAAAGATGTGATCTGAGAGATGAGGAGAGAGTGGTACAGAGATAAAACAGAACAGTGTTGGGCAGAGAGAGACAGAAGAGTGACACAGCTGCGAGTGACAGAGGCTGGGGGAACAGAGTGGTGAGTACAGCAGGGGGGTGTCTGCTTTTGATGGGGGGAACACAGATCAGAGACAACATCAACAGGGGTTACAGAAAACTACCGGCTGGGTGGGCTACAGTCCACCCCTGGCATGACAAGTACAGATGAAGCAAGGGTTCTAGGATGTCTGAAGGCTGTCATTTTGAAAATACAATGATTCAGAAAGAAAAAGGAAAAAAAAGCTACTGAGAGCTAATCTCACTGCTGTTGGCAGGTTCAGCAAAAGACACCATTACTCAATAGAGACGGTGGACCACCACACCAGAAAATTTGAAAAACAAGCTACTGGGCTTTAATTTATGCAAATGAAGTTGTTTTGGGCCATTGTGCTATATATCACACTGCTACAGGAGATATAGTATCCAGGCCGTCCAAGTCAATACACCTACTAATTTACAAAAAAGGGGCCAACCCCATGAAACCATTCTCCACCATCTGTGGTGGCCAAAAGTGGAGTGTACAACAGATGCACTCATCCTCCCAGGGGGAATGAAAATACAGATGCCCAATGAGTCCCCACTAAACCAGATCTCAAGTCAATGTTATACATTGTAAAGCAGATTCAAAATCATTCATATAGGACATTTCACATCTCTAATTTGGACTAATTGGACTGTTCTTTCCTGTCTGGTGGTAGCCTAGATCTTGCTACACTCAACAGTATGCATTAGATAACATTTTCCTCAGCGGGATGAAATCTGTCCAATAGCAGTGCAGCAGCTGAGGTCCTATAAGGCCACGCCAGCGCACACACTCTGAGCTCCTAGAAGTGTGAGTGTGCACGTGAGGAGCTATGGGAAGCTAACGGAAGTCAGTGAGGTCCGAGCCCCCTATCCAACCCCTGACAGTGAGATAATTACGATAGATAGGAGCCCCGTGAGGAACACTGTTCCCAGCCTCCTCTTCTAAAATGGCAGCTAGGGTAACACCCAGCGGTCCCACACCTCATAAACTAAAATTAGGCTACAGCTACATCAGTCAGCCAGTGGTGGAAGGGTTGACTGGGGACACGCTCAAATGGACACAAGTGAACAACAGACAGAGAGCAGCATGTGTCATGGCTGTAACAATAATCACAACAGGTATTAACAAAGGTCTAAAACTTTTAAAACAACCTGCAGGAAACTGACAGTGATTTTTAATAAGACGTGTTCCATTTGATCATTCAGCAGATCATCATCTGATGTTTTTGGTGTTACTGTTGTGATGCATTAATTTACAAACGTACTGCATCAATGTCAGACAAAAAGTATTCAAACTATTTCAGTTTCAGTCAAAGATGATTTCTTTTTTTAAATTTCATGTCATCGTTTTCTTTTGTAGCTGCCAGTTGAAGAAAAAAAATTGGTTTCTCTGTGTCAGACTCAAGGTCGTCAGAGTCAGAGGATATACTGTATGTACCTATGTATCTTGTGCATGTATTATGTACCTTTGGACCTTTCAGGGCCTGTGGGACTGAGGGACAGCAGTTTTTAGTTTACCAAATGCTGAGCCCTCCTGGTGTTGCCATGACATTGAGGAGCAAGTGGAAGGTGTCATTTCTAATTGCTCTGAAAGTGCAAATCTATTTAAGGAATGGTACGTGTAGATTAAATGAAAGCACCCTTTTGTTTATCATACCTCTTTCCTGGTATTTTAAAGAAGCTATTTTAAAAAGGAAAAAAGATATCCCACCACAGATGTCACTTAAGAGTTGCATGTAGTTTACCACACAGTTCTGAGAAATGATTTAATTAAAACTAAGTGGAAACACCTGGGCAAGTGTGTGTGCTTGTCAAGGTCAAGAACACAGTTGTGTGCCTCACGTTGTAGTTACCACTTAAAAGGGATTTTTAAAAAAAAAGCAGCTCTGAAAAACAGGTGCCTAGGCAAAAAAAAAAGGCAGCTTCACATGACTGGAAACTGCCACCTGTTTGGTAAGAACAGGGCTGGCTTAAGTAATTAAAAATTAGTCAATAACAATAACAGCCTTAATTTAATAGTTCTCATTTTCTGCACACATACTGTACACACCCACTATTTATAGGACCTAATGATTTACACCTGTTTTCAGTATCCCTGAATTATCTACACCAGGGTGACACAGCATCCTTGCCTCACAGCAAGAAGGTCCTGGGTTCGAATCCACTGGCCGGCACGTTCTCCCTGTGCTTGCGTGGGTTCTCTCCAGGGTACTCTGGCCTCCTCCCACAGTCCAAAGACATGCACAAGTTAGGTTAATTGGTGATTCTAAATTGGCCATTGGTCTGAATGTGAGATGTGAGTGTGAATGGTTGTCTGTTTCTTTGTTAGGCCTGCAAAAGATTGCCGATATTTTAATTTCTGCTACCATTCCACACCCACACTGCTCGCTTGGTGTGCCTGTGAAAGTCAAGCACGCTGTAACACTGATGTCTGGCATGACAGTGGAATATGGTTTGTATTTTTTCCAAAGCTTGGCCTACATACAAATCTGTTTTAATGCATTTGTACATACAGTTTCATTACATACTCACTGTGACATCCTGGTCTCTAATCTAAACTGTACATATCACAGAGTGATACCATGTCCTCTTACGTATTTATCTAGAATATTTACCTTGTCTTGCGGCTTTGAGACTATGAAAGTGACGGCACGCATTCTCTTTTGTTCAGTTTTGGTATCATTTTAGATCCGGCACTGCTTGTTAAGCACCAAACAAATCTCCACACCCCAGTGTTAATTTGATTAGGAAAAAATAAAATCATGCAGAAAGCCTACATAAAAATGTATACAGAGTCTAGAGTAATGTGAATTTCATCATTAAAAGGTGAATGCGAGGGTTCGTGCAGACATCTGCAGGATTTGTTATCACCATCCAGACATGACACTGCAAGAGCAACAGTAAAACAAGAACAGCTACTCCTCAATGGTGTCTGCAGCTGTCGTGTGTGTGCATCTTACACCGCCTCTCCTTCGACAATACCATCAATTTTCCTCTCTCACTATTAGGGTCATCACTGCCCTTGAGGCTGAACCCATCTTAGGACACATATCTAACCACTCACCTGGACTGACTCACTGGAAAACAAATCCCTTGCCACTGAGAACAATTTTCTTCCTGCCCATTTTGCTCAAATCCCAGTATTACTAAAAGCCAGAGTGAACTTTCATCAATTTAATAGGACTGGCAATCACCTTCAGGGACTGTAACACAAAAAAAGTATTTATGTTATAGTAAAATAAGCTCTACATACACAGTACAATATAATCAATTTGTTAATTCTGCTGCTTATTTTAAGTGCCGTAATCATCCCCAATTGATCTATCCGTGAATAGTTCAGTGTTTACAATAATACAATCATAATATGTAATCCAATAATATAATGAAAATGCATTACAGTCACTCAAACATTCACAACTTTGACACTTTTCCATGTATTTATTCTCTCTGTTAGCACTGTGTCAACACAAACAGGGTTTTTTGTTTTTTTTACCTCATCACACAGAGCAAAATGCAAACAAGGGAAGGGACAGCAGTCAAATCTCACATATTCTGATGCTGCTTTTGTGGCCTTTGGCATATGAAGTGTGTAGAACATGTTGGATGCAAGTTAAAGTATTCTGTTGTTGAAGATGAAGATAAATATTGACAGTAATTCCTGTGCCTAATGTTCAAGGCTACCTCTACATTTTTCAGTAAAGCAATCCTTATAATAGCCACTTTTTGCAGATGGTTGTGGACTGCTTGTCACTGAAACTGCGAGTGAAGCAAAACATTTTGTAAAATACATCAATGGACAATTACATTATATCACTCTTTCCAAATTATTTTTAAAAAATACTGCTTACTTAATGACTGAAGTGAAATAAATAGTAATGCTGACAATTCTGTTGCATCACACTATACTGTAATTAAAACTGTATCTTCAAAATGAAAACTTTTGCAGACAATTTTTAACAAAGTTATGATGTATGTGGCTGATTTTTTATTGAATGACACACCTAGCTGGTCTACAGATGATGAGCATTGATTAGGAGACTACCAAGTTGCACCAGACTAGTCTAATGTGAGCACAAACACTGATGTGTGTAATTATTTTCTAGCAGCCTGCTGTTTGGAGCACATTATTTAGTAATGGTAACCACAGAGCCACTGGTCAGATTCAATTCCCAAAAAGATATGCATACCTTTCCTTTCACTGCATGAAAAACCCATTTCATTTTACCTTGAAACACTGGCACCACATTTGCTGAATAACACACAAATACACGCACAAAAATCTGAAAAATACAAAAATATCATATTGCTACTGTACTTACACAAGGAAACAGAGTGTGAACATATAGCAAGCACATCTTAAAAAAAAGGGAAGAAGGCCAGAGAAATATGCATAGTATGGAAAGGTGCTCCTCAGGACAAATAACAGGAACAACTGAAGAAGCGTCTTGGATGGGAGGTGAAACGTCATCAAATAACTTAAAGAAGTCCAGTCGCCTTCTTTCAAGCTCTTAAGACTACCATGGATTGGATGACTGAAAACCTACACAGAAACAGGAACAATTCCTAAAGCATAAAGGCCACAGTAATGCCACATTAAACACCCTTGTGACATGGTTTAAATAAAAATATAATGAAGAGAGGAAAAAAATACACCTCAGGTCAACTGGTTTGGTTAAAAAAACTAAATAAAAAACAAAACATCTGTGTTACGGTGGCTAAACTATCACCAACCAGAGTATACAGAAAAAGAAGAGTATTATTCAAACACTGGGAACTGTAACAGGTTTCTGTTCTGAGGCATCTGTTTTAGAGACGGTGTCTGTAACATTCATTCAATATCACAGCCAGGCGATATTCTGTTGGTAGTAGGTTTGTTTAATCGCATTACCATGAGGACCATCAAGATTGATTCCCGCTCATGTTTGTCCAGAGTTTGCTGCACGCATCAGGCATGCTGTGCTCACGCCGTGAGGCACAGAGCAATATCATACAAATGTGACTGTTTACACTGGATAGAAGTAGTCTTTAATTCAATGAGAGACCTGAAAGGAACTCATGGTTTTATCACACCAACAGGACCTCTTTTCTTTGAGCAAGCAACTTGTAGGAGTGAAATCAATGTTAATAATGCTTGTTTCTGTTTTACATTTCATTAACTAGAGGGTGATATAGAGGGGGCAGTGTTTACTAACAAACCGTACTACTACAAAAAGGAATGAGATCTGGTGTGTGTGTGTTCTATCTTGTGTATAAAACGTGTAAGAGCTCTGATTTCACAGGCTATCACACTTTACCATGTCCAAGTGCAGCTCTGCACAAAACCTGGCATCCAGGGGACAAAGTTGAGCATGGAGAATCAACAGCTGATGAAAGACTGAGTAGAGGAGTGAATGGAAAAGCTGAATGGTGCAACCCACCGCTAATGAGTACTGAAATTCCATTTTTACTCGTTTCAGTTGATCCACATTTGGGTTCCACTTTGCTCAATGAGATAGTGCTAACTGAGGCTTCTGCTGCCTCACCAGCAGTGCACGTGACTTCATGTGTGTGTGTCTGTGTTTGACTAGGCTTGTTTGACTTTTTAAGTAAGTAGTGTCAATGTGTCTGTCGCCTCATGAGTGTTTAAGTTTGTTTTCTTAAACCCACTTAGTCCTCTTAGCCTGAAGAGTTACTAACAGGAAAGTACTGTTTAAAAGACCATTTAGAAGATAGTGTTATCTCACAGGTTACTGTAGATAAGTAAGGTTGTGATGAGAAGACTTCTGAGTTTGAGAGACTGTCTTGGATAAACTGGGCATTCAAATGCAAGAAACTTTTCCTCCTTTTTTTAACAACATACAGAGAAATAATGACCAAATGGCCTCTCTTTAATGCATTACAGGCTTCTTACATACTTCATTAAACATGAGTGGACTGCACATTTTAAATAAGCCACAGATGGATTTCTTCACAATGAAGAGGTTTGTTTTCATCCCCTGACTCATCATTAAGACAAGAACTGTTGCATTCTGCCACCAAATTACAGCCATAGATACAGGATGCTCTAGAACAAGATATACAACTGACACAACTGCTCCTGTGGTATAGGCAATCAGTGGACTGTGTTGGTGACTGAGGTAGCTCCCAGAAGTAAAAGTAAGAAGTGAGAACAGTGTTATCACAATGAAATACAGAGAAATTGTAAGGTGCCTTTGAATGTGTGTACCGTATTTTCCGGACTATAAAGCGCACCGGATTATAAAGCGCAATATCAATGAATGGGTCTACTTTCATACATAAGGCGCATCGGATTATAAAGCGCATTCAGCGAAACAAAACAGTCAGATAAGTCAAACTTTATTCAACTCATTCACAATAACTCTCAACATTGTTCAGTTGTAACATAAAATACAAAACAATACACTCACTTTTTCAGTTCATTCCTCTCATGCACAAATCCATCAAATTCTTCATCCTCAGTTCTGAGGTAAACAGTTGGGCGATTTCAGCATCAAGCATGCCCGGATCTCTCTCGTCATTATCAGTCAGTGATCTTCATGTCACGTGCTACCGCTGTTGCCTTGAGTCGAATAGAGACTGTAGAGACGCTTCTACCTGCTGTTCTCTGTTCAATAACCCACTGTTCAAGTTTGTCCTCTAACTGTGGCCATCTCGCTTTGTTCCCTCGGAAACTCTGTTTGGTCTTCTTTACTTGGCGCAGGTCATCTTCTTGCTTCCTCCACTTCCGCACCATTGATTCATTAATGTTGAATTCTCTCGCAGCTGCTCTGTTCCCATGTTCTACTGCGTGCCTGATAGCCTTGAGTTTGAAATCCGCTTCGTAAGCATGTCTCTTAACAGGTGCCA